>VDFB02072274.1:115633190-115677495 GCA_007258455.2 Sequoia sempervirens
TTATTTTTTTTTAATAATCTATTTGGTGAAAATTTGAAATTTAAATGCAGTAGTACTTAAATTTCAGGGAAAAAATAAGTAGGTGTCTGTCTAACCGTGACCCTAACCACAATAAAATGATAATATTTTTTTATATAAGTAGAGGAATCATGTCCCGATGTGATGCATATTATTTTGTAATCTTTTCCAAGTAAATAATTAATTATACATTTTTTATTACAACTTTAAAAAATATAAAAACTCATATGTCTAACCAACTTAACTTGGTCAAAACTTCATAAAATTCATTTTTTTTTAATCCTATAGTATGCAAAGCATAGAATGTGGTACATGTTTTAGATTCAAAAAATGTGATACCGTTTGAAAACTATAGATGTTTTTCAATCAGCCTATCAATTAGGACTTTAGTTGTAATTAAAATAGAAAATGAATAATAATTATTTATTAAATTCAAAGTAAAGCATAATTTATATTGGTGGAAAGCTGAGAATCTCCTTTAAAAACCCTTTTCATTTCATCAATTTTGGATAAAACAAAATTCGTCGGCTACATACCCATCATATCACCAGTTTTTAGCCTATCATGATCCTGCACATACCCAGATATGACCACTGAATTGAATTTTGGAGGAAGGGATATCAAAATATTTTCTATAAATTTTTTCTTTGTGACACTTTCCCCTTGAGTTTTAAGATGATTCATAATTCTTTGGATCCTAGTAATAAATTCTTGAATAGATTCAACTTCTTTCATCCTTAAATTTTTAAAATATCTCCAAAGGGCTTGAAGTCTTACCAATCTTACTTTGTTAGATCCTTGGTATGCAGTTTGTAGATCCTCCCATGCATCCTTTTACTTTTTCATACTAGCTATACAAAGGAAAATTGACATATCTAGTGTAGACTAGATGGCAAATAGATCTTGATTGTCCTTTTTATCTTCTTTCAACTGATTTCATTGATTTGTTGTTAAAGTATTCAAAGAATTCTAATATGTAGGTTCTATGTATCCCACTTATACTAATTCCCAAAGATCTTGGGATAATAGTAGGATCTTCATCTTTATACTCCAATATTCATAGTTGTCTCTGGAAAACAGTGAAAGCTCAAATGGAAAATTACCACCACTTTCCATTCTATTTTTCTTGGAGAACATTGTTACACTACGGCTTGCAACAAAAAAAATTCCTACAACTAAATCTAATACCAATTGAAGAATTGAAAACTAAAACTCTTACACAATAGTGAAAAGTGAATTGAAACAATTATTCAATATATTAACCAATAAGAAAAACTTAATAACTCTAAATAGAAATGTTGAAAATAATTAACTATATTATTCAACTATGCTAAACTGATATAATCAATTCTATATAAAGAATTTGAAGACAAAAACAAAACAAAAATCTCATGCGATGAGGCTACTGGGAAAAAAAAAGCTAGGAAATCTTAAGAAAATAAAGCTAAGAAATAAAACTAAAATAGAACTACAAGGTGATCCCACAATACTGGTTTACAATTTTTGGCCAAACTAGACACTGAAATATTTTTTTCTAACTAAATCTTCACTTCAGGGACCTATAGCGGCTAAACCATGAGGAATTTGAAGATGATGCAAACTAGAGTTTCGTGAAATTTTGTTTGTAGATTCTATATATATTTTTTTCAAATTTTTTGGAATCAAATTGCACTTCTTTTTCCATCTCCTTCAAAAACTAGTTTTTTTCATAAAACAACATTTTTAAGGAGTGATGCTCACCGTATAACACAACTTTTTTTCCATGAAGGATAAAATTCTAATTCTTTTGAATTTAGATTTGTAACTTCGATATCTAGTGATTCCACTTGGTTAGATAGTGTTTTATTTAATATTTTTTCCTTAATCAAGTTTTGAATTCAAACCAATTACAATTTAGACATAGGCAGACCATATAACATGTAAATTTTTTTGTATGTATCGAAATTCAAATTTTTTTTGTTGGATCAAGGACTTCAATATCTAGTGCACTCATATTTTTCAATTTTTTTTTGATAATCTACTATTTTTCCACATGTGCAGAACAAAGAGATTTATTTTCAGTGAAAAACCTATGTTTAATAAAACCAAAACATATTAAAATTATAGTCGTTGGATAGCTCATTTCAAGGACTACCTGATTCCAGTTGGGTTTGTGAAGTCTCCTCCATTTTCATCCTCAACCCACGCTTCAAAGGGAAAAAATTCTGATTTTTTTGGTGGCAGAGAGCAGAAAGGTGGGAAAAGGGGCTGGCTCGGACCGGGGGTTCACAAACCCCTAAGGGTTCGAGCGAACCAGGGTTCATTCAAACCCCCTTTCAAAAAGGGTTTTTCATTGTTTCTTTTGGTAGGATGGTGGGAACTTGCATTGAATGGGTTCACTCGAACCCAAGTTCTAGCGAACCCTATTTTGGTTTGTTTGAACCTATTAGTTCACTCAAACCCCCAAATTTTTTTTTTTGGGCATGGGTTCATTTATTTAAAATTTTCCTTCACTCCAATTGTAAACCACTTTTGTGGGTTCACCCTACAGAGTAACAAAGTGTTGTTTTGATATGCCTTAAAATTGAACAAAACTATTGAAAGAAAAATAACAATCCATTGATTATTCACATCTTCAAACTCAATATTGGGCTTTAACTGGGTATCCATTTTGAGATCCTAAATAGTGGGTTGTATAAAAACGATCATCCTTACCCAATCTTTAGTATAAAAAGAGTCTTTAAAGATTTGGTCTACTTGTTGAGTTATATGAATTGGTTTTATCTTAAACATTTATGCAACTTGATACCAAGATCTAATACTAGGGATTCAGAAAAACCTACATTCATTGATGCAAAATTTGGTCATAGCAATTTGCTAGGTCATTGCCTATATAATATTATTTTGATTCTATTTGTGGTTCATTTGTTGGTGTGGAAATAGAAAAATATAACATGGAGAACAATGAATGTTTTGATAAAATTCTATATGGTATAGAGTACCTGTCTGGTAAGAGAATACATTTGAGAAATAACATTGTATGGACATTCACCAAATCAAAACCTAAGCTATTTAAACCATAGGAAAGTAATCCAAGTTGTAGGGACCCCTGAAAAGAGCAGTATTTTTGGAGAATGGATATATAAATACAACAATAAAGTCTAGAGGATATAACCAACACCTATGCAGCAAGTCCAAGGAACCTTATCAGTTCAGGTGCAATACCTATTGGGTACAACCTTTAGTGTTTTTGACCTAATGATGGTGTGGGTTACCTTCAACATTCTCTCCACATCATTTATAGACATATCAAAGGTTGTATTTGGCATAGTAGATTAGTTGACATGTCACCACTAACAAATTTTGATTCTACCTCCCTCTAACATGAATTTGGATTCAACTCCTCAGGTGTGTTTGATGGTGGGTGTATGCACCATTAATGCATATTTCCCACCACACCATATCCAACTACTCCAAGGATAAGAATGCACATCCTATCTATTTAGTGAGGCATGAAAAAAATTCACTAGGGAAAGAGTTGTATTTAGTTTGTCCCCTAATGACCCTTCATCCTCCTTTGTGTTTCCATTCATTTTTCTTTGCACTACCATTTTTTGTTATGTGAAGACCCAAAGTTGTCAAAACTTATGCCTTTTGCATAACACATAAGGATGTTGTCTATGTGTTTTTCCATCTTTTCCCATGTTGCAAAGACCATGGGAATGTTAACTTGCAGCCACATAGAGCTTTTTCCTCTTCTTACATGCATGGGCTCAACTATGTTTATAATTATTTACTATACATAGGGTATAGGTCCCTTCAAACCGAATGCTTCACCACCATTTCTACACATCATAAGTTCTTGGTATGCATGGAATTTTAGTTTATTATTGTTATAATTGTAAAATATATTTGTACTTAAATTGCATGTTCAATATCTTGTAATGCCTTTTTTCTTTTCCGTTTTGTTAGTTTGCTATCCTCACATTCAATATTGTCTATGTTAATGTGATGAAAGAGTTATGAATAGCTTTCATATTTGGAAAGAGTTTGGCCATTATCATGGAAAATTATCTCAAAGAATTTCCAAATCTTGATTTTTTTGTTGGGTTTTTATTATTAGTATTTTTTGTTAGGCAATACTATTGTAATGAGTTTTTGTTGTGCAGAGGAAAAATATATATATTTGAAGAGAAATGGTGATGAATTCTTGAGATCTTTAGGTAACATCGACTATACTCCAAGGAAAAATTGAAGTGATTTCTTTGATGCAAAGGATGGTGAGAATTTGTACCCAATTAATGCCAATGCATTAAGCTTTTCATATTTTTGTAGTTGATTCATTGAAAAAAAAATTGGATTGATTATCCTTTTCTTCATTAATTGTGGTTTTGGATATGATTTATACTAATTATGGTTAAAAAAGTCCAATCCAAAACATTGTTTCATATAAAAATGAACAGTCATAAAAAATTTATATCCAATATGTTTACTTTTTTAACATTTATGTGTTAATATTCATTTTTCTTTGCACTATTTATTGAATTCAAAGTGGTTGTAGTCAAGTCTTTATCATTTCAAAATTAAAATCAGATTACTAGTAGTAAAAGGCTTGTTAGTATTTTAAATCTTGTAAACCTATTAAGAGTTAGCTTGTAGCAGGATTGTTTTCTTGTTGTTACGAGTTTGAATTGCAAAGAGTGAAAGGCCTAACAATTGGGACTATTGTCCTGATTTCTCTTTGTTATATATGTCCTTCATTCTTATTGCTTTTGGAATATTTGCATGGAACAATTGTAGGATGTGTAGTCTATTATAATGGTAATTTGGTTAACATTCTAATCCAAGTATATTTTTTTACCTTTTCCCAATTTTAGCATGAATTATTTATTCAGCTTTAAAACTATTAGATGTCACTTGTTTGGCATAAAATCATAAAATAATCGTCATGAAATTTTATAGTAGCTAACCTTTACAAAATTATCATTGCAACAAACTATAGATGATATGGGGAAATCCTCAAGTACACATGCTAAAATTGATATCCTAAAATAATAAGAATATATGGAGATAAGACAATGCATTAGGCTAGAAGAAGCTTTATCACTTTGACATGGCAAAAAATAATGGAGAAATTTTCATTGATTGGGGTGTCACTACCATCAATAGAAATTGATGGAAATAGAATGGCTAGCTTTGTTGAAGATTTTTTTGGTTAGTTCACCATTGGAAGGATAGTGGAAAATTCTATTGGAAGGGAATCAATAAGAGCATAATTAGAACATGAGATGAAGGTTCAAATTGATAATAAAAATACTAACATTTCCAGGTTATGTGATAAAATCTAATAAGTTATGAGTTTGTCAATCGTGAAATCTCTCAATAGAATCAAGAAGCCATAGATAAGATAAACATCCATTATGCATTCTATTTGTATTGTGCTTTTAGAAAATTTCTATTCATGTCTTTTTATATGTATAATTAATGGAATGGAATAGAAGTGATAAACTTTATTGTTATATCAATTCTATCATATTATTTATATAATAGAAAGTAAATATTTAGATTCTTCAAAGGAATTTAATTATTTAAAAAAAATTAAAGATAACTAATTATTATGTTGAGAGATGTTTTACAATGACATTTGGATGTTTAGAAAAACTCTACCTTAAATCAAGGAGAGTTCTTGAAATCATCACCCTTGATTTATTTATAAATTATTGATAACACATGATATTAATTATGTATTAAAACTCAGACTAAATAGGAAATCATGAATCAAAAATAGTTTCAAAATTCATAGAACTTAATAACCTCTTTTGTACTTTCTTCAAAATCACACATCTTGGTTTTTTAACTATCTTTTGTACTTTCTTCTCTTTGCATCCATGTTAGCTGGGTGAGGACATTATGGTTATCTGTGTTGAAGATGCAGTAGCTCATACAACACCCGAGCTACCCAGGGCATGATCTATAATTAGAGGTTTAGAATTCAAATGTATTTAACCTTAATTACAATTATTCTCATCCAGATAGAATTGTGTGACTATGTTGTTTAGCCATTAAAATTACATACTAGGTTCACTTTTACATAAATTAATGAAATTACTAATTACTAAAATGTTGTAATTAGAAATTGAATACTGAATTGAAAAATAAAATAAAATGAAATAGAGAGAAAATTAGACCGAAGATAGAAGAATAAGATGGAAGATAGAAGAATAAGACAAAAGATAAGTTAACACAGGAGCTTGATAATGGAGTTCATCCAATAAGGACTACATCTCTGGGTCCACTTCTCAACGTTGGACCACTTTCATTAATATCACCAAGGAAAAAAATGCCTTGTTACAATATCCAAGCTCCAAACTTGCATAAAAATCTCCTATAGTCTCTCTCAACACTTGAAGACAATTTAAATGTCTTCGTGAATACAAAAATCTCCTCCGAAAGAATTCTCTCTCCTCAAACTCTCACAATTCCAATAATTTTCCAATGTCCTCTAAGACAAAAAACTTCCCTATTAAATACAATTTTACATGCCTAAAAAGGGGTTAACAATATAATATCTAAACATATTGAATCCCCTATCTCCTAAATTTACATTAGAAATTTACAATATGTGGTTCATATTTGAAGAATGCCCCTTAAATTCTTTAAAATCCTTTTTAAATATCATTAAAAATCTCCAAATCCCCTAAAACCCCTTTTCAAACCTTTAAATATCTTTTAAAAATTATTTTAAACCCTTTACAATCATAATGAAATCGGGCTTTAATATCTTAAAAGGGTTAAATATTTAAATTTAGTGAGATTCGACTTTAACTCTTTATCAAAATCGCTTTGCCTCCAATTTATGTGCAAATGAGCTGCATAGAACAATGGTAGGGGTGCCTGCTTGAAGAGGTGAGGATGGTGGTTCAAATAGTCACCCTCTCAAATTTTCCTTTACCTTCTTTAAATAAAACTGAGGCCCTCTTTATGCTAGAGCACATTTTGTGGCACATTGGTAGGTGCTTATAATGGAGGGATGAAGGTCTTGGGTTTGAATCTTCCTTTACCTTCTTTTAATAAAACCGAAACACTCTTTATGCTAGAGCACATTTTGTGGTGCATTGGTAGGTGCTTATATAATGGAGGGATGAAGGTCTTGGGTTCGAATCCCATACCAATAAATTTTGCTAAAAGTGTTAGAAACAGTCGGAGGAGATATTAGGTGCCATGTGGTACCCAACTGATCTACCACGTGGCACTATTTAGTTCACCCATGTCTAACACGTGCCAGATGTCGATTTGACCACTTGCGTTGACTGTGATACCACCTCATGTGATTGTACTATCACCTCATCGTACAGATGCCACATGGAAGATTCTGATTGGACCATGTCAACTACACCTGCTAACGTCACCTTGCCATGTGTCACACATCGATTCTACCACGTCAGTATGTTGATGTCATCATTTTGACTAGTCAACTCCTTTGACTAAAACTT
The DNA here is from genome assembly GCA_007258455.2 of Sequoia sempervirens. Taxonomy (NCBI): domain Eukaryota; kingdom Viridiplantae; phylum Streptophyta; class Pinopsida; order Cupressales; family Cupressaceae; genus Sequoia; species Sequoia sempervirens. The sequence goes on from VDFB02072274.1 coordinate 115,640,681, forward strand.
TCACTGGCCATATCTTCGACGTCCGAACTCCATTTTTGACAAAATGAGTGACATCGAGATCATCTCATCAAGCTCTTCATCTTGATGCTAATTTTGATGAATTCTGAGATAATCAATTTTTTCCACCTTTCTAACTGGCCCTTGGTTCTTGTTTGACCCCAACTTTGACCAGACATAACTTGAGCGTATGAGCTCCTTTTTCACCTGTTCAAGTTGTGTTGTGTTCATGTTAGTGATTTATTTCCAATGATGTTGATTTGGTTGAATTTTGAGAATGTGAATTTTTTAGGTTTTTTAGATCCACCTAGATCATTCCTCCCCATTGAGAAGCTTTTGGGCCACCAAAAGTTTATTTTTAAATAGAATTTGAGCTAGGGAATTATCGACCCACTTTCTTAGTACCATTTGTCCACTCTACTAGAATCTTGAACATTTGACCCATCACAAACACAAAGAAAAATGAGATAGCATTGCTAACACAATTAATTGCATATTCATCGATATTCATTGTCACATCCATCATCCACGTAGAACTAACTAGTAGAATAACAAGCAACGGTATTGAATAAACTAATGTGAAGGAAAAAGTATCAATGTGATGGATCTCCTAAGTAGGAACATTGTTAAAAAATGAATCGTTCAAACCCTTTTACCACCTTTGGCTAAGGCTTAATTGTGCTTGCAATTGATCCTCACACGATGTTGTCTGTAACACCCTATCATCTTCATGCTTAGTATCACTAGTTGTTACAGACATGAGAGTTAAAGCATTGCTTGCAATTACAATCATCTTCATATGCCTTGTCTTTACAAAAAATCTATCATTCTTCATGTGATGATCTTTTACAATATATTCAATTCCATCCTTAAACAAATGATACTTGTTATGTTCCCTATAGAAAATGCCTTTTCTATCATACAAGTAAGGACTACCAAGAACCATCCCATAGATGTCAAGCAGAATTACATCTAACTCTATCTCATCTACAAACTTGGATGTGATTGTAAATCAGCGTTTACATTGCTTTGACACATGTAGCTGAGCATTATCATGCACCCAACCCAATGGATATGGCTTAGGATGAGGAGTTGTTTTTAATCCCAATTTCTTAACAACTTGTTCAGAGATTAGATTCACTTGTGATCCACTATCTATGTGTGTATCAATCTTATTTTGTTTTACAATAGCCCTTATATGAAACAATTCATTCCTCTTACTTTCAACAAGTAGTTCATTACACTTTATAGAAGAAGCATGGAAACAAGTACTAATAGTTCAAGAATGTTACCTTTTATATCCACAATTGTGATCTTGGTTTCATCATTAGAATCTAATCCGAGATCATGCACAATAGCTATGGTCTTTTGCTTACCCTTTCAATCCTTGAACCATTTTGGTTTCTAATCAGGATGCAATTTCCAACACTTTGCATCTTCGTGCCCTTTCTTCTTGCAATGTGAGCAATAAGGCTTGTGCTCCTCTTTCTTTACAGTAGTTGTTTGCTGCATTTTCTCCTTCCCTTTCTTGCTCATTTTGTGTTTATTGGAGTCCATTAAGAGACCATCATGGCTATTCCTCAAGCTTGTTTCCAGATGAATTCCTTGCACACTAACTTCATCAAGGTTAGTTGGATTAAACATAAGTATTGTATGCCTCAACTTTTCATGTAATCCACCTATATACTTTAAAAAAGTTTCTTGTGTATATAATGGAATGCCCAAAATTAAAGCTCTTTTCCTATATAATTAGAGTTTTTGAGAATTCTCAGTAAACTTCTGAATTCTATAATAAACTTTAATTTGTTTTATCTAATTATCAAGTTTTTCTGCATCTAGTTATCCCTTATATGTTGGCAATTCAAATTTAGCATCAAGCTTTAACAAAGGTTTATTAGCTTCAGATTGTATAGGTTGTTTCTTCTTTGAAGAAGAAGTAGACGAAGAAGATGAAGAGGATGAAAAAGAAGATGGGGATGGAGGTTCAGGAGAGTCACTACCACCTCCTACCCATTTACCTTTATCATCTTTTGAAGTGGATTCGCCGTCATTCTTCTTTTTGTTCTTGAGTTCCTTTTTGTTTTGTCGCTCTTGTCTCTCTTGGAAAAGAACTTCCACCATATCCTTCATTTCAAGAAATTCTTTTTGGAAAGCTTTCTCATCAAGCTCCATAGGACTTTGTTTAGCTGTCATTTTTTATCGTGGAAAATACCTTCATTTTCCAATCTCAAGATTGAACTCTATAAGTGCACCTTCTCCTTGCTTCAATTTGAACCTGGTTAACATTCACTTTTTCAATTTCCTATTAAGAGGCTTTGATACCACTTTGATATGTAATTAAAGGTTTATAATTCAAATGTATTTAACCTTAATTACAATTATTCCCGATCCAAACAGAATTGTGTGACTTTGTTGTTTAACTGTTAAAATTACATACTAGGTTCAATTTTACATAAATTAATGAAATTACTAATTACTAAAATGTTGTAATTAGAAATCAAATACTGAATTTAAAAATAAAATAAAATGAAATAGAGAGAGAATTAGACTGAAGATAGAAGAATAAGATGGAAGATAGAAGAATAAGATAGAAGAGAAGTTAACACAGGAGCTTGATAACGAAGTTCATCTAATAAGGACTATGTCTTCAGGTCCACTTCTCAACGTTGGACCACTTTCATTAATATCACCAAGCAAAAAAAATGTCTTGTTACAATATCCAAGCTCCAAACCTGCATAAAAATTTTCTCATAGTCTCTCTCAACACTTGAAGACATATCTTCGTGTTTACAAAAATCTCCTCCAAAAGAATTCTCTCTCCTCAAACTCTCACAATTCCAATAATTTTCCAATGTCCTCTAAGACCAAAAACTCCCCCCTTAAATACAATTTTACATACCCAAAAAGGGGTTAACAATAATATCTCAACATATTCCCCCTATCTCCTAATTTTACATTAGAAATTTACAATATGTGGTTTATATTTGAATCGTATCCCTTAAATTCTTAAAAATCCTCTTTAAATATCATTAAAAACCTCCAAATCACCTAAAGCCCCTTTTCAAACCTTTAAATATCTTTTAAAAAATATTTTAAGCCCTTTACAATCATAATGAAATCGAGCTTTAATATCTTAAATGGGTTAAATATTTAAATTTAGTGAGATTCAGATTTAACTCTTTATCAAAAGTGCTTTTGCTCTGATTGAAGTGCAAATGAGTTGCATAGCGCAATGGTAGGGGTGCCCGTTTGAAGAGGTGAGGTCGGCAGTTCAAACTGTCACCTTCTCAAATCTACGTTTACCTTCTCTAAATAAAATTGATGTCCTCTTTATGATAGAACACATTTTGTGGCACATTTGTAGGCGCTTATAATGGAGGGATGAAGGTCTTGGGTTCGAATGCCATGCCAATAAATTTTGCTAAAAGTGTTATAAACCATTGGAGGAGAGATAAGGTGCCATGTGGCACCTAGTTGATCTGCCATGTGGCACTATATAAATCACCCATATCTGACATGTGTCAGATGATGATTTGATCACCTCCATTGACTATGTTGCCACCTCATATTGACTATACTTCCACCTCATCATACGAATGCCATGTGGCAGATTCTAACTAGACCATGTCAACTGCACCTACTGACATCACCTTGCCACGTGTCATGCATCGGTTCTGCCATGTCAGCATGTTGACGGCATCATTTTGACTGTCAACCCCTTTGACTAAAACTTTCACGAGCCATAACTTCGTCATCTGAACTTATTTTTGACGAAATGAGTGGCGCTGAGATCATCTCGACAAGTTCTTCATCTTGATGGTGATTTTGAATTTTTTTGAGACAATTAATTTTTTATGCCTTTCAGATTGGCCCCTAGTTCCTGTTTGACCCCAAATTTGACTGGACATAACTTGAGTGTATGAGCTCATTTTTTGCACCTTCAAGTTGGCCAAGTGTTCGTGTCGGTGAGTTCTTTTTGATGATGCTAATTCGGTTGAATTTTGAGATTATGAATTTTTTAGGTTTTCTAGATCCACCTAGATCATTTCTCCCCATTGAGAAGCTTTTGGATGACCAAAAGTTTATTTTTATATAGAATTTGAGCTAGGGCATTGTCAACCCACTTTCTCAGTACCATTTGTCCACTCTATTGGAATCTTGAACATCTAACCCATCACAAACATAAAGAAAAATGAGATAGCATTGTTGACACAATTAACTGCATACTCATCAATATTCATTGTCACATTGATCATCCACATAGAACTAACTAGTAGAATAACAAGCAACAATACTGAATAAACTAATGTGAAGGAAAAAGTATCAATGTGCTGGATCTCCTAAACAGGAACATTGTTAAAAAATGAATCGTTAAAACCCTCCTTTACCACCTTTGGTTGAAGGCTTAACTATGCTTGCAACTGATCTTCACACTGTTATTTGTGACACCCTATTATCTTCATGCTTAGTATCACTAGTTGTTACAGACGTGAGAGTTAATGCATTTCTTGCATTTACAATCATCTTCATATGCCTTGTGTTTACAACAGATCTATCATTCTTCATGTGACGAGCTTTTACAATATATTCAATTCCATCCTTAAACAAATGATACTTGTTATGTTCCCTGTAGAAAATGGATTTTATGTCATACAAGTAAGGACTACCTAGAACCATCCCACATATGTCAAAGCAAAATTACATCTAACTCTACCTCATCTACAAACTTGGATGTGATTGCAAATTAGAGTTTACATTGCTTTGACACATTTAGCTGAGCATTATCATGCACCCAATCCAATGGATATGGCTTAGGATAAGGAGTTGTTTTTAATCCCAATTTCTTAACTTGTTCAGAGATTAGATTCACTTGTGATCCACTATCTATGAATGTATAAATCTTTTTTTTTTGCAATAGCCCTTATATGAAACAATTCATTCATCTTACTTTCAATAGGTACTTCATTACACTTTACAAAATAAGTGTTGGAACTAGTACTGACAATAGGAATGTTACCTTTTATACCCACAACTGTGATCTTGGTTTCATCATTAGAATCTGATCTGAGATCATGCACGATAGCTACAGGATTTTCCTTACCCTTTTGATCCTTGAACCATTTCGGTTTCTAATTAGGATGCAATTTCCAGCACTTTACGTCTTCATGCCCTTTCTTCTTGTAGTGTGAGCAATAAGGCTTATCCTCCTCTTTCTTTACAGTAGTTGTCCACTGCATTTTCTCTTGGCCTTGCTCCCTTTGTGTTTATTGGAGTCCATTAAGAGACCATCATGGTTATTCCTCTAGCTTGTTTCCAGATGAATTCCTTACACATGAACAAGTTCATCAAGGTTAGTTTGATTAAACATAAGTATTGCATACCTCAACTTTTCATGTAATCCACCTATATACTTTAACAAATTTTCTTGTGTATATAATGGAATACCCAAAATTAAAGCTCTTTCCTAAACTCCTATGTATAATCCTATACACTTTGTCCTTTCTCTTGCTTTAATGATTTCCAATTCATTACTGCTTTTTGAATATGAGCTAATGGATAGAATTATTTCTTTAATGAAACTATAAACTCAAACCAAGAAGAAATAATTTTACCATATCGGCTTAGATCTCCTTGAGTTCTTCTCTCCAACCAAATAAAGGTTGTGTCTCCTAATGAAGAGTGGCTAATTGTATTTTTTGAGAATCCTCAGTAAACTTTTGAATTCTATAATAAACTTCAATTTATTTTATCCAATTATCAAGTTTTTTTGCATCTAGTTCTCCATTATAAGTTGACAATTCAAATTTAACATCAAGCTTTAACAAAGGTGTATTAGCTTCAAACTGTACAGGTTGTTTCTTCTTTGAAGAAGTAGATGAAGAAGATGAAGAGGATGAAGAAGAAGATGGGGATGGAGGTTCAGGAAGGTCACTACCACCTCCTACTCCTTAACCTTTATCATCTTTTGAAGTGGATTAACCTTCATTCTTCTTTATGTTATTGAGTCCCTTTTTCTTATGTTGCTCTTGTCTCTCTTAGAAAAGAACTTCCACCATAGCCTTTATTTCAAGAAATTATTTTTGGAAAGCTTTCTCATCAAGCTCTATAGGACTTTGTTCAGCGACCATTTCTGATCATGGAAAAGACCTTCATTTTCCAATCTTAGGATTGAACTCTGTAAGTGCACCTTCTCCTTGCTTCAATTTCAACTTGGTTAACATTCACTTTTGCAATATCTTGTTAAGAGGCTTTGATACCACTTTGATTTGTAATTAGAGGTTTAAAATTCAAATGTATTTAACCTTAATTACAGACTAGGTTCACTTTTACATAAATTAATGAAATTACTAATTACTAAAATGTTGTAATTAGAAATCAAATATTGAATTAAAAAATAAACTAAAATGAAATAGAGAGAAAATTAGATCGAAGATAGAAGAATAAGATAGAAGAGAAGTTAACATAGGATCTTGATAACGAAGTTCATCCAATAAGGACTACGTCTTCGAGTCCACTTCTCTTAAAATTGGACCGCTTTCATTAATATTGCCACGCAAAAAAAATGCCTTGTATTTATCCAAGCTCCAAACCTGCATAAAACTCTCCTCACAGTCTCTCTCAACACTTGAAGACAATTCAAATGTCTTTGTGTTTACAAAAGTCTCATCTGAAAGAATTCTCTCTCCTAAAGCTCTCACAATTCCAATAATTTTCCAATGTCCTCTAAGACCAAAAACTCCCCCCTTAAATACAATTTTACATACCCAAAAAGGGGTTAACATTAATATCTCAACATATTCCCCCTATCTCCTAATTTTACATTAGAAATTTACAATATGTGGTTCATATTTGAAGCGTGCCCCTTAAATTCTTTAAAATCCTCTTTAAATATCATTAAAAACATCCAAATCCCCTAAAACCCCTTTTCAAACCTTTAAATATCTTTTAAAAATTATTTTAAGCCCTTTACAATCATAATGAAATCAGGCTTTAATATCTTAAAAGGGTTAAATATTTAAATTTAGTGAGATCCAACTTTAACTCTTTATCAAAATCACTTTGCTTCCAATTTATGCGCAAATGAGCCACATAGCACAATGGTAGGGGTACCTATTTGAAGAGGTGAGGTCAGTGGTTCAAATCGTCACCCTCTCAAATTTTCCTTTACCTTCTTTAAATAAAACTGATGCCCTCTTTATGCTAGATTTCATTTTGTGACACATTTGTAGGTGCTTATAATGGAGGGATGAAGGTCTTGTGTTTGAATCCCATGCCAATAAATTTTTCTAAAAGTGTTAGAAACCACCAGAGGAGAGATAAGGTGCCACATGGCACCCAATTGATATACCATGTGGCACTATTTAATCACTAGTAGAATTTGGAAAATAAATGACTACGTGACTAAAACTTTTAGTCACATGACTAAAACTTTTAGTCACATGACTAAAAATTTTAGTCACGTGACTAACACTAGTAGTATTTGGAAAATAAATGATTAATTTGGTCATTTATAAGTGACTAATTTGGTCATCGGGTAAAATCACAACTAAATGACTAAATAAATGATTAAATAAAATTTTAGACAAATAAAAATGACTAAATAAATAACTAATATCAGAAAAATAAAAATGACTAAATAAATGACTATTACTCCTCTATTCATTTTTTTCGATTTTGATTATAATCCATAGAGCTTAAGCTCCCCTCATGGGACCCCTACCAAAGTGGGCCATTTGGGTGCCTAGATTGCTTGGTGCACCAAAAATACCTATTACATGGCTTGCCGGCATGAGTAGTGGAGTTGGCTTGGGGCATGGGTTTGCTCCCCATTGGTTTCAGGTTCGACAATGCTCCTAAGTTAATTCAATTGGGATTGGCTTGCTGGCTATTTGGTCCCTTCGTAGGGGACTAGTCTTGCCCCCGCTCACCCCAGGTGCTCAAGATATGGGTTGTTGGGCCGCTGAGTGGGGTCGTGGGGATACCCCTGTCATTAACAAAGAAAAAAAAAACCTATTGCATGGAAGACATTGCCTCTCAGTGCAGTCTTAAGACCTTCACATATTTTATAATTTTTTTTAACATTTCACTTCTAAATGGTAATCATTCCTACATTTATGTGTCACTACTATATAATAAAGGGAGGATTTAAAACATTAATTTAAGACAAATATTAATTTTATGTTTAAATTATATTTCTAACTTTTTAATTGTCCTAAATCAAGACAATAAAAAGAAATAAATTTTCTAAAGTAAATTTTTATACCGAAGGCATGTCCCTCTTTGAGCTTTCCAAGCTCATTTTGACCATCGATGGCTAGAAAGCACGAAGACTCTCGGAAAGGTTCTCCATCTATCCATAGATGTTGATCCTTTCTTTGGCAAGGTAGGCTTCGTTTAATGTAATGGTGCTGCTACAAAATAACTATTGCCACTTTCCTTCCTCTCTATATGAGAGTTTTGTCCATGAAATATCTGTGTTTAATCGCATTAACTCTCCTTCCAAAATATCTGCCTTGTTAGTATATGCCTTAGTTTCATTACCTTCTTTGTTATCAGCGACATCAATAGATGTTTGTGCAGAATCATGAGGTAAGTTGCATTTTTGTTCACGTTAATGGTTTCCACTGCATTTTGTACTCCTTCCGCCATTAATGCTTTCCGCCCCTTAACTGTGAATAGATTGAAGTAGCAAGCAGCAACAGTTGACAACCTGGAGTTTCTTGAAAATTTTGTGTGACCTCTACCCATTTTCTCCCATTGGCATCATTGACAGGTTGACACAATTGGCACATAATCAATAGGAACGAGCTTGAGTTTCATGGTCACAAAGCCATAAAGATACTACTTCTTTGAAGCGAATCCAACACCTATATATCATATTTAATAGTTATAAATTCCACATGATAATTATAGTCTTCTAAAACAAGCATCTTCAAAGACTTGTTACCACCATTAAACTGTCACACACATTACTATAACAAATCTAGGAAACTAGAAATTCTCTAATAGATATAAATTCTCAAAGAAAGCCCATAATGTTGAATACTTAAAAACAATTCATGAAAAAAGGTGGGGCATCAAAATAAGTCAAGAACTATTGAATAATAGAGAGAAATATTATGTTGGTTTGTGCTTTGACATTTTGATTTCAATTATATCTTACACCATAAATAAGGACTGTATTCCAAATCCCATCATATATTTTCTCAGCATAAGAGCAATTTAATCTCTTAAGGACAACTTTTTGTTTTGCTATGGAAAAAGCATGTTTTTCCTAATTTTAACATCAATAATTTGTAAGCAGCCCATAGATTCCTCTTAGCAAAATGTGTGTTTATCATTTTTTTGTCAAACAGGACATGATACAAGATGCCCTAGTGTTCTTTAGTCTAAAAACATCCTTTTAATTTGTAATCAATTATGTTTACACTCATAGGTTCCTTATAGTCATGATTCCCAGATGTTTAATATTTATTCTCATTCTTTATCAGCTTCAAAGTAGTTTATCACTGATTCTTTGATTGACACGCCCTTGAGATATTTGTTTTCTCAGTGTTTCCGAGTAAATTATTCTTGATGTCCCTCCATGCCCTCCAACATCTCACATGGCTTTCTATTCTTGTAGTACTTTTTCAGAGCTATGCATTTTGTTGTCTTCTTTCAGTTTTTCAATGTCTGGTGATTGCTTTCTATGCTCATCTTAAGCAAACCAGAATCTGTTTGCTCTTCCCTTTAATAAAGTAGTATGCTAATTTTGAGTAACCAACATCCATTTCTAATTATGTCTAAGTAAATCTAGTAATTAACATTATTTCACATTTGGACGCAATGATTGGGGTTTTTGAATATGACAAACATTGAGGTGAAATCAAGGCTATTGAGAACATAGCTTCTTAAACCCCAAACTGTGAGAAAACACTTAAATTAATGATCTAAAAGCTTGGCTTCTTAGAATACTTGCTTCCTAGAAATCAAATTCAAAAATATGGAAGGACTTGGCTAATAGATGCTCTTCGATTATTGTTGGAGAGGAGAAAACATAATGTGAACTGAATTATAAATATTTTCTAATAGATTTTCCTTTATAATCACAACTGTAGATACAAATATTTTTCTCAAAAAAATCTTAGCAATAAATAATTATTGTTTTAAAAATTTCAGGCAATCCTGATTACGTAGAGTGGGAGTGAAAGTAAACGATTTGTGCCATGAATTTTGAAATATGGAATATTTTTCATTAATTTTGAGATTGATTTAATATATTAAGAACTAAAGAAGTAAAACTAGGGTCCCAAACACAATATAACTATAATATGTGTGTTATTATTGTACTATTCGCTACAGCTATCACTGATTATAATGTGTTTCCAGATGCTATTTGTTGTAATGTTGGCTATAGCTATAACCTCAGTTTTGTCACTGATGGAATCTTGTTGTTCTTATGAACTCATATTGAAGCTTTCAAAACTTCATATGTTCACTTCATATATTTAAGCTATTTAACTGTACTTCATTATTTAGAGACTGCATTACTACATTTCCAAGGGATGAATTTTGGACATAAACTAGGTATCAAATACAGACCTTCTGGCTGTAGGTTTGTCACAAGCAATATATTCAACCACCTGCTATAGATGTTCCTACATTAAATTTTTTTACACTTGTATCATATGAGGACTACTTCCTCTATTCTTTTAGTTTGGCATCCTATGGTATACAATTACAATTAAAGAATATTTGGATTTTTTCATTCAGATTTTGTTTCAAGTCCTCCAATAATCTGAAAAATTTTAACTTTATCTTGTACACATTTAATACATTTATCCTACCATGTTGTAGTGTTTTATAGATGGTTTGTGTGGCTTTCTATTTTATTCAATTGAAGGAAAATTTTAACTGTGCATGTGAAATTGGAGAATTGAAGTCAAGGAAAGATACAGTCCTATAATTTTCTTTAGATTAATTAGTTTTTGGATTGAATTGCTTTGCTAATCTTTGGTATTTGTTATTTCGAATGAGTTTTCATGTGAAAATATGCATCTATAAAAAATGATCCCAACATAAATTTTCTTTCACTGTCTATACAATTATGATCCCAACATAAATTTCCTTTCACTGTCTATACAATGATGTGTGGATCGCTATCTCCACACCAAGGCATTTGAAAATAGGCCTTCACAATTCTTATTCTCTAAATTGACCCTCACATTTCTAAGTAACCATAATCTCCTCTCCCTATGATAAAGTGGTTCAAATGGCCCTGAAATGTTAGTTGTGAATGATAACATAATAAATAGCATTATTAGACAGAGCAATTTTTGTTCAAGGATACAAGTTAGCACTTAAATGTTAGACAAAGAAAATTTTATTCTTGGCTATGTGAGTTTTGGTAAATTCTTTTTTGAAAACAGTAGCACATAAAATTTTGTCTACGAACAATTTTCAATCACAAAATGTTTTTAAAAATAAAAAACAATCTACATTAACAAGAAAAACATGCCTAATGATAGTGCACATTAAGTGAATTCTAACGAGATCATTATTCAATGGGCAATAAAAAACCAAAGCAAACATCCCTCCATTATAGTCAAGTAGCTCATACTAGTTGATATTCTTTCTCCTGTGTCTCCAAGGGTGGAGAAATTGAAATGGAGATAAGTTATGGGACCATGGGAGTAGATGGTAATTAAGTAGGAGATCATTCCTCTTGTCCTGCTTCACAAGTAATTGCATACTCTATTTGCTTCTATCTTTGACGCTTCACAAGTAATTTTATCATCTATAACAACTTTCATCATCTATAGAATTGACATGCAATTCAATCAAGTTCCTAACAATATTCTACTTCTCATTACTACATAACTAACTGACCTTCCACAACTCTTCGGCGTACCAATTGCACACCAAGGTGCCATTGCTAGTTTATTTCACTCTCCTCATTCATTTTCCCTCCCTCAATCTAGATGCATTTTCTTTTTTCCTCCCTCTCTGAAGAAAACAAAACAACGAGGAGCGGCACAAGGCAAGAAAAGTGAAGATATTGTAGATATGGTTGAACAGGGGAAGTGGAGGGAAGGAGGAAGGAGGTAGTAGAGCCCCTTCTACCGATAGTGTCACTATCTCTACTATGACCACCTCGTGTTGGCAAACCTACTCGTGGCCAAAGGCCTTGATCTCTCTTCCCTCTCCAATGTCAAACTCCTCAAGACAATTGGTAAGTTAAAGTAGCTTGTGTCTGTGTGTATTCCCTATTTTCCTATTTCCATTACTTTTTCAAATGGCCTTCTTGAGAATGAAATGGAAATCACTGATTACAATAGTAGGAGAGTAAGGAAACACTAGAAGGGTGAAGGTAATTTCTATTTTTATGCTTCATGCGCTATTTTAATTTAAACCCTTTCATTATTATTCAATGGCTGCTAACCCTTTATTGCTTTCACCAGTGGCGTTTGGTTATTTCTTCTAACCAAGAAGGGTCAAACCTTCAACCAATTAGTTCTACCAGTTTCAATTTTCATTACTGTGAGATGCCTATTGCAATGCAAACCCTTTCATATTAAGGAAATGGTTGTTCATCGTCCATTCCTTTTACTATTGGTGTTGGTGTTGGAGAAATTCTGCTTGAAGATTTCGTCCACCTTATCCACAACTTTAGGGATGCAGTCTTGTCTAATACTATAATCATTAATGGATCTTGATAGGGATGAAATAAATGAAAATTGGGAAAATAATGGAGGACAACTAAAATGCTCCATTGCTTGCAATTGCTCATACCCAACAAGTAAAACACATTTTTTCATTCGCAAGGATAAGAAGAAGTGAGAACCTTCTCTAGGTGATGACAAAATAATTTGTGGTGTACTAAATGTTGTTTTTTTTTTAAAAAAATTGGGTATTAGTTGTTATCAGTTGTTACCTGTATGAATGCAGTAGATTTTGTGGTTTCCTGAAGGACCTTCAATGATTTTTTTTTGGTATGAGATTGATCTTGCCTAGTCTAAGAGACTATGGTTATCTATTTTTATCAAACCAACAAGATTTTTGTTTTCCTCATAAGAAATAACTAGATCAGAAATTCCCAAGGCAGTTTGCATTATAACATTTTCTCTTTAAAACCAAAGGCATGGTAGTAGGGTATTTCAGTTTGTGTTCTTTTCAAGTATAAATTTTGTATATGAATTGTACTTCACTTGCAACATTGACCTATGAATTTGATGATTTTGTATCATATTTTTCAAAACAATGAGGGGTTTGCATTTGTATTTTGCAGTTGGACTTAGTTTCAAGAGTAGAACAACGAAAGCCTATGCTAGCTCTGTCCGCTGCTCTATACAAGCTCCTCCTCCTACCTAGCCTGAAAGAAAACTTGTAGATGAAGATAGGAAAGTATGGGATGGTCCAAAGCCTTTCTTGGTTATTGGTTCAACTGGCTCAATTGGAACTCAGGTTTTTTTTACTTTACATTAGAAAAACCATAATATCATATATATTTCAAAACTCCAGTTTAAAGTTTTCTCAGTAGTGGTGATTTATTTCAATTCTGAGCATTATGGATCTAGAGAATAAATAATTCATAATTATTAATTTTATTATAATTCAATTATTGCTACTTTTTGTTGAAAAATGAAATTTATTTTCTGAAATCACCATTTTGAGTCTTGTTGCTAGGCATCATTGCACACTTTAGTTGCCATCTTGGACCTCTTTTTGCCAGAAAATATTAAATAGGATGATGCCATTTATACTATCTACATATTTTGAGTGGAAATTTCTTTAGTCATATAAACAATTTTCCTTTCAAAACTGCAAGAGTATTTCAAGGACTCCCTCAAACATGTTGTGGTGAAGGATGTGATTTTTCTGGAAAAGTCTGTTTGACCTTAATCTATCTACTATTTTAACCTTTTGCATCTTAGGCTTTATAAGATGAAAAGAGACCTAGATTTCTAAATGTGCAATGGATCTAATTTCAGAGGCAACAACATAAGAGCATTTCACAACAAAATATTTCATCTATCAAGTAGATCCCAAATTCTTTTTACTCCTATATTTCTAAACCTGGGATATGCACCTCTTCCTTTATTTATAATTTTATTGTGTACCTTTTTGTACATCTGTGTGTGTGCAATTCTTGCAAGCCATATTTATGAGCATTTCTTTTTCATTGATGTTAAGGAAAAGAGGTGAATTTAGATTCTAAAAGCATTAGATTAATCACCAATTTAGCATGGCTTGGGTGCAATATATTTATTACTTATTGCTTTCTCATGGTTAAAATAACTAGGTGGTTTTATTCCTTTGTAATATATTTATTGGAAGGCACAGTGTTTGTTTTGTAAGTCTACTTTGTAGCTAGTTGATACTTCTGTGGACCCTTTTGGGATTGGATCTGATGCATACATCCACTATTCAAGAATGAAGTCTCTGATCTATGATTGGTTTTGCTTCTAATAGATTAAAAGCAAAGGAGGAATTTTTAAAAATCCTATTGTAATATTATTAAATCCTTAAGTGAGATGAAGATTTCTATTTTCCTAGTACTTGTTGGAATTGAAATATTTTTCTGAGAAATAAAGGAAGAAGCCAATAATCAGCAAAAAGTGTGGAAAGATAAAAACACTGGAAGTCCAGATAAATTTTCTTCTTTTTAGTATTTCTATTGGAAAATCATGAATGGAGTTGAAGCTATGCTTATCTCCTTATCTCTTTAACCATTTTCCTTTAGAACTATAGTTAGATTTAGAAATCAGAACAACATTATCAATGTGCAATTCAACTACACTTGCTTTTCAGGATTCAATTAGATATCTCTAGTTATGAAATATATTCTTAGCATCTATTAGTGTAACAAAGCTCAGTGACATTGATTGTCTTTATATCTTGAGTCTTAGGTAACTCCTTATCTGAAATCTCTAGATCAATTAATCTTGTGTGTTAGAAAACAATTAAATTGTGGGGGACATAAGATAGAAAAATTGTTATCCTTTGACACTATTACTAAATTGGTATTTTAGTTCAATAAGGTTTCCCTAGATATTAAAAATTATCTTTTTCATAGTATTAGTCTATTAGATTATTCATTCTATTGCAATCTATTGTTTTTTTGTTTTGTTATACACCATAACATTTCAAACTTGTTTACTTCAGACTTTGGACATAGTAGCTGAACATCCAGATAAGTTCAAGGTTGTTGCACTTGCAGCAGGCTCAAATGTGACACTACTTTCAGATCTGGTAATCACTTTGACTTGATTATTGTTCTTACCTATTAAAACTTGTGAATTTATTCACATTTTCATTACTGTTAATTTCAAATTTTGAATGTATGGTCTATTGATGCTGGTAGTTGTCTAAACAAAAATTATCATTTCAGGTCAGGACATTCAAACCTAAACTAGTTTCTATTTGCAATGCATCATTAGCTACTGAACTGAAAGATTCTTTGGTAGATTTTGAACCCAAGCCAAAAATATTTTTTGGAGAGGAAGAGATGATAGAGGTATATCATTACATGGTTGAATTGTATATGCATAGAAACCATGATCATTTTTCTCAATTCCATACCAAGAGGCCAGAGAAATGTGGCTAAAGGAGGCATAACATATACAAGATCATAACGTTTTTCATCTTTGAGCTGGATTTCTTTCTCTACTGTAGTTATATTTTAAAGCTTATGATATGTAACCCTGCATTTATTAACAATGATATGCCACTCTAAATTGCAGGTTGCCCAACATCCTGAGGCTGTCAATGTTGTAACAAGCATTGTAGGATGTGTTGGCTTGAAGGTAAAGTCTAGACCCTTTTGTATCAAACAAATAATATTTTTCCTTTGTTTAAGTGCTTTAATTTTCACAAGTCAATATAGCGATTGACTGTAAATGTATGAATTTGAATCATTTAGAAGAGCATAGCTTATTTAATGAAAGTATTATGATAGTTTCTTCTTTTGCATGCTTTGGCTTTGTAAGTTGTGGAATAGAGGTATATTTACCTTACTGAATTTCATTTATAACTCATAAGACATAGTCCTGTTCAAATAGTCAACTATGGCACCATCAACAATTTTGTTTTTCCTTCTTAAAGATTTACCATTCAAATATAAATGTCATCAGGTGTTCTTGAGGCTGGTTAGTGGAATCTTTCCATCAATTTTTAAATTTTTTTATAATCTTTAAGCACTTGGTTCTAGTACAAGCAATTCATTAACACTATTGATAGGTTAAAATTTGTGTATTCACAATCTAGAACTTAAATGCAAATGATTTTGGGTGTGCATACATGGTGGCTACAAATATTTTTCCCCAAATCTTTTATTTTTTCATGGAATTGGGAATTGTGATTAGGTTACTTGTAGTTTTTTCACTCTTTCAAAATTCCAGAGATTTATTGGCTTACTTTTAACTGTTCTTTGTGAATAGATCAAACTGATATGTCAATTTCATGTTTATATATAGCCAACTGTTGCAGCAATAGAAGCAGGGAAAGACATAACACTTGCTAATAAGGAGACTTTAATTGTTGGAGGTCACTTTGTGTTGCCACTTGCGCACAAACATAAAGTTAAAATTCTACCTGCAGACTCTAAACGTTCTACCATATTTCAAGTAGCCATCATAGTATTTTCTTGTGGATCTAAATGAATTCATGACGTATTGAATTTGAACAATAGATAATGACCAAGCAATGGTTGGAGTTCTTAGTTTTCATCTTTGGAAGAGCTTTATTTTTTAAGTTTTGACCTTACCTTCTTTGATTCAATAATTGCTCTAATTTAAATGACAATTATAATAATTAAGAACTTAAGAATATTGTAGCAATGTGAGATGCACATTTTCTTATGAAATACACCCACCCATGTGGTTTTGCAGGCATATTTTAAGATCTTAAAGATAATACCTGTATGTGTAGAGTGAATTCAAGGCTTACCAAAGGGTACTTTGCGACGTATCATTCTAACAACTTCTGGAGGAGCATTTAGGTGTGTAAAAATTTAATCAGCTCAGTAAGTTTATGTGTACCATATTCTTCTTTCAACACACTCAAGAATAAGTACATAGATTATTTACTTTATTGATTAAAATATGATTGTGTTTTTGGATTATGCCAAGTTAATTTTTAAAATGTCTATTGCTATCTAGTTATCTGTCATGACATTATTTTCCAATTATCCAGTTGGCTATTTGTCACTTATGAATACAATCTTTTAAAACTTTAGTCGTTTGTGTCATGCCAATCCCTTGCCTTGTAACATTTGGTCTTTGAAGTACAAGAGCTAGTATAATGGCACAAAACTATGGAGAAACATGTACTATACAATGTATAAGGTTTGTAAAGAAGAATGTATTGAGTTTAACATATGAAGATGATCTGATATCTACTATTCACTCTATATGAAAATATCTTTGAAAACCATTGCATTTACAGCTTCAGTAATAGCTGCTATACATTCAATATTAAATAATTCTATCAGGAAAATTGTCACAAAATTAACCTCAAGGGAAAGGAAAAAAAAAAAAAAATTAAACCACCAAATGATCATTTCACAGTTCAAAATATCTCTATGTGGAGAAAAAAACAAGGGTCTAATACTTTGTATTACAATAATTTTATATATGAAAACATCCATAGATAAAACCACATAACCAATGCCTTCATTTACTAGATAACAACAGACTTGTTTTAGAATAAAATAAAGCACAACAAAAATTGAAAGTGATCTGGCCATGTATAGATTTCCAAAAAAAATTCATTGAAATCATGGCAAGTGACTTACCTCAAGATTTTTCACAAGTTGTGTTGTGTTGTCAATGATGCCGATGAGAAAAATGGTTAGAGTTTGCAAGAAAGAATATCACGTAACACTGCCAAAGCAGAATTTAAGAAAAAATGAGATGAACCAAAATGAGTCTCCATACAGTTGTCACTTCAATCTATTCATAATAAATGAAAAGTAAGTCTAAAAATATCAGGGTTTAGAGCTACTAAATTCTTGAGCTTGGGACAAGATTTTTGTAGCCTTTTAAATAAAAATATTGGTTGTGAGTTGAAATTTGTTTTCAGATGTGAGGCAAGGAATGTTTCAACTATCTGGAAGTTGTCTTGTGTGTTGTGAGACAAGAACCCTTAGGCTTACACAAGAACTCTTGAACAAGAATGAAACTACTCTCCAAGGCCAATTACAACTCTCTCTAACATTACACTAGCCTTGTTGTACACCACAGTCATAAAACTATGAGAACAACTAGATGAGTTCTCACTACAACTCTCAACAAGAGAATGAAGACCCAAGCATATCAAATTTAACCTCTCAAGAGGTTATAAATTAACCTTTTTAGAGGAGTCCAGACTATGGTCTTCTCGATGACACTAGCTTACCAATGGTCCAGCCCACCCTTTGGAGGTACTACCTGGAATGAGATCAACCAAATTTGTAAGATGACCTGCCAAAGCTCACCCACCTAGCATCGTATCCCAAGAGCACTCATAATAACCTCATTCTGCTGAAGAAAGAAATTAATTGCTACCAAATTATGGAAAACTTGTCCACCAAGATAAATTTCACCTTGGATGAAATGGAACATAGTTTTTAGTTGGCGAAAGAGAAGGCATTTATTTGCAGGTTTACAGGTGCTATCCCTAGACCCATGACTCTCAGATCTTGGGTTCAAGAGAATTGGAAGCCAGGTGGAATTGTTGGCATTCTAATGATCTTAAAGGTCTATTTCATGTTCACATTTTCCTCAAAACAAACAAAGATACAGATTTCTTGGTGGCCCCTGGTTCATAAAATAATCTAGTCTTTTCATAAAAATAGGGATCTACCAAGTAATTGCTAAGGTAGGAAAAGTTGTTCGAGAGTATATTACAGCTTCTGAGTTCCCCAAACACACAAGGGTCCTAAACTTTGCTAAAATATGTGTTAATATAGATCTGATTAAGCCATTACCAGATAATACTATTAGAAGATGTTGTGGAAGTAGCCAATGCTTAACGAGAATTTTGGCTTTTGTTGTAGAATTTGTGATGAGCATGGTCATCTAGCTCACTTATTCCTCTCCCAACAATAGTAGGAACAAAAACAACCACCTGCAACAAATCAAGAGCATAACAATTGCCAAATGCATCAGATAACATGGGAACATTGGGAAGAGATACCCCAAGAACTAACTAAAAGACAACCACTGTTGGGATCTGCACATTCCTAGGAAAGGTTGAATCAATGAGGAGAAACAAAATGAACAGACTGTAAGGAAGAAAATAGGAGCAACTCTCTTAGCTGAGCAGATAAATCTTTCAAACCCCTTTGAAGCTCTTGTTGAACCAGGAATAGAAGAAATGGAAGATATGCAGGATAGCCTGGAAGCGAACACAACATTCATGACCTCAAGCCCACAGCATAGCAGAATCCTCAAAGTAACAGGAAAGCTAAAAGGGATTGCAAAAGAAATACATATATTTTCTACAGTTGTGGACACCTCAAAGAGTCAAAACCAATGATCGAATGTAGGACTGCTAGAGACAAACCTAGAGGTGGGGGTAACAAATGCCAATTTTTATAATACCTAATTTAGTCAAAATACCTCAAAGATATTCAGGATAGCTTGGAAGTCAACACACCATCCTTGACAACATCTCAAGCCCACAGCATAGCAGAACCCACAAAGTAACAAGAAAGCTAAAAGGGATTGCAAAGGAAATATGTATGTTTTCTCCAGTTGTGGACACCTCAAAGAGTCAAGTCACTCAAAAAAAATGATTAGATGTAGAACTGCTAGAGACAAACGTAGAGGTGGGAGTATCAAATTCCAATTTTTATATTACCTAATTCAATCAAAAGTTGAAAATTAATTAACAAAATCTAGACATATCTGTTACCAGATTGTCTCTGTTCGAGGGACCATCAATCCCAGATTTGTGGTACTGCATGTCCTGAAATAGTTCTAGAGTAAATCATTGTCTTCTTAATGTTCTTTTTTGTGGAATATTAGAGGCCTTGAGGAGCACAATAAATTATGATGAAGAGGATTGGATGCTCAGTAGTTTCTATGATTTTGGTAGATTTTTTTTGTGGATTTGGCATTTGCTACACTTTCAATTTTTGGAACCTATTTTGTAATACTCTTATAGACTAATATCCAAAATTAATTGTTGTTGATGTTTAGATAATGATGTAATTTTCTTTATAAATGCTTTGTTCCTAATTATGTGATCCCCTATAACCTTTGACCAGTTGAGCTGCCCCTTTCTCATATAGCAGTTGAAGCTCAGGATTTGAATCTATGACCACTATCTGTGTCTTTCAATGGCTCAACC
The DNA here is from genome assembly GCA_007258455.2 of Sequoia sempervirens. NCBI lineage: Eukaryota > Viridiplantae > Streptophyta > Pinopsida > Cupressales > Cupressaceae > Sequoia > Sequoia sempervirens. Next base: position 115,660,994 of record VDFB02072274.1, read on the forward strand.
ATCCATTCTCTATGCCCCATGGAATTTTATAATTCATTTTTAATAGAGTACTTTCAATTGTATTTAGAAAAATTTAACAGTTCAGAAAGACACTTGATTTTGTGAATCTAGATTCTGCACAACTCTAATTTTTTTTGTGAATTTACATTCTTATGGTTGCACTACTTGTTTAAAGCAAGTTGAGTATGTAATATTGTTGATGTAACATTGAACCAAGTATATATATTTGAAACCTAAAACTTTTGAGTTTTTCATTTAATTGATTTTTTCTGTGATATCACATCAAGAAAATCAACAGTGTTTTATTGAGGTTAGACAAGTACACCCAATTGTTGGAATGGAGTATTCACATGGTATGTGTAGTAGTTTGAATGCCGAAGTCTTTTCAAAACTATTTTTTTTGTTGTAGAAACAATAATCTCCATTATCTAGAAAAATGGGAAATTTGGGAGGTTGGTTCAGTTATTGTTGTTCTTTTATAACAATGCCAGTAATCAGGTGACTCAGTTAGTTGATGTTCCTTTGATGAATTGAATGATGTATAATGATCTATCATCATTTCAGAAAATGGATTTCCATACTAAAAGAATGGAAGATTTCTTGGCAAATTGTTCAAAGGGTGGAGAATCTAGAGATGATGCCTTATTGACCCCAAAATCTCATGGGCTAGGGAGTTTTTTGACTCAAAATGCTTCTGTTGCATGCATTCATGATCAGTTTAGTCTAATTATGGATATTATATCTTCAAACTATCACCCACCCAAACCAAATCCATCGTCTCCTATGCCTTTGAGTGAATCTGCATCAACTTTACCACCTACTCAGTTTGTAGAAGGATCAACAAGTCATGGAGTAATAGGGTCAAGCAAGCAGCTTCAGACATCTTTAACAAAGATAGGACCACTTGTTTCTACAACACAACTTCTATATGAATCAAATGGGTCTGAAGAAACAAAGCCTTGTCAGTCAGTACCTTTGGTTATTGATGGAGCTGCATCAGTTGAATGTAATCAAGTTTCTGTTGGTGATGTTGCTAGCTCCCTTTCCAGAAACATGCAACTAAAAAATGATTTGTATGTTTCTTCTGAGGAAGTTGTGGACCCCGGGAAGGAGTGCCATAAGTTTCTTCATACTATATATAATTTATTAGTGGTGTTGCTTGCTAGTTCATCATCTTCTCTCAATATTAGAGAATCTGACATTCAAGTTCTCCAATCTGTCATTTGCAATCTATCACAGTGTCTAGTGAAGGGGATGTTCCTTTCTACATCAATAGATGGAACTGTATCAAAACCTAATGAACCAGTGATCACTCTTGATGTAAAGAGAACTCCAAAGGTTTATTTTTAAATCTCTTTCTGCAATTTGTGTTTATCATAGTATAATCATGTGTGTTCAAATTTTTTGAATCATCTTCAACAAGCATGCTCTGGTGATCATGAATTCTCTGAGCACACAAAGCATTGCTTTTTAAGGTATGAATAAGGATTGGCTTCAAGGATTTGTTAGGATTGGATTATCTCTTTGATATTTTTTCTATAATAATTTTTTATGAAGGAAATAATGCCCTTAGGGTGTTTTTTTCATTCAAACACTGTTTTGAATAGATGTTTATTTTCAGCTTGGAAAACAAATTTTAGATTTTCTGAAGACCTTGAAAACAAATTGGTTGAACTAGATATGAGTTACTTAAATGTATTATTATTTCTTTGTAGTGATGCAATGTAGAAGACATCACACCTATGATTTGACAAGCTTCCTCCCCAAGCATATGAATAAGTCTAATTCTAAGCTATTTATAAGTTATCCTAAAATATAAGCTTTTTTGACAACATTGCTTAGTTGAACTATTTCAAACACCTTTATATAATAATATACTTGAAGTTAGGCAATGTGCTCCATTATTAAGAAGACATGACGTGGATGGTTGGGTTTGACAATTTTTTAATTATTTTTAATAGCTTCCATGATGTTAAAAGCATCATAAATGCTCATATGCTCTTGGTAATTTATTATTTATAAATCTCAAGGGATATTTACTAAAAACCCTAATTGTTTAAGATTGAAACCCTAAATTGAATTGGAACAAAGAAATTGTTAAAACCCTAAATTTGAATCGAAGAAATCATTTTGATTTTGAAAACTAGGTAATTTCGAGCTCAAAAAAATTCATTTGCATTGCTTAAATGTTTTAAATTTTATTTGCTTTGTATGGAAAAAATGATATATATTAAACTTTAGTTTCAATGTTAAATTATAATTAGATTAGAAATCAATATGTTAAAGAATAGTTAAAATTCATAAAGTTTATCTTGATGTTTGTTTGCAAATTTAGTTAGAAAATTAAGAAATCTAAGTGCGTACAATTGATTCCAATTGACACTAACTAAGTCTAAAATTATGCCAAGGGGCCACCCAAACTTCACCCTAAGTTTGCTAAACCTAGACCCTAAACTGTAAAATCTAAACCCTCAACACTAAAGCATTTGAAATTTATGAACCCTAGACCTAATCTTTCATTGGACATACCTAAAATTATGTAGGTTCAATGTCAAGAATGGGTCTATTTGGTAGATTTATGAAAACTATTTTTGAATATCTAGAATGCCATAAAAGTATAATTATAGCAATTCCAATTGGAAACAATTGGGTACATATATATCATATGAAATTTAAATCTAGGAAGGTGTCTATTATATAGGAGAGTTGATAATACATGGAAAGAGGTTTGTATGGGAATATATGTATTAAGAAAGCATACCACATGACCTCTATAGGATTTTTAAGATGTGATCCTAGATAATAATCCACCCATCCTCAATCATAATGGATTCTTTAGCAATTAAGAGAGATTCAATAACCATAAAATTACCTATATTTTGATACTATATATATTTATGTGGAAGGATAGAAATGCATCAATAAGGAGACCAAGATGGAACCATTTAACACCTACAAGGTACACCTATTACATGGGAAAGGGAGGAGGTACATGATGATAGTTTGGAGGAACTACATGCTATTATTACAATTTAGAGATAGGAGGATGATTCATATAAAAGAAATATAATTAAATATTTATATTATTTAATATATTATATTTAATATAATATATTAAATAATATAAATGTTTAATATCATAAAATATAATATAAGATTACAATTAAGGATAGGTAATGTTACAATTTACTTAGGGTTTTAATGAGGATTAGGCTTAAGATTCAATTAGGTTTGTAGTAAATAGTTAGGTTACAATTAGGAATATATAATAAATATTAATATAATTATAATACAAATATAAATTAATTTAAATATAATATAATATAGGAATACATTTAAGATTAGAAAAGGTTATAATTTAATTAAGTTTCAATTAGGTTTGCAATTCAATTAGGATATGGTTAGGGGTGGGGATCATTTAGCATTCTATTATTGTTAGAGTATGGGTTACATTTAAGATTATTGTTATTTTTGTGATATGTATAGATTGATTCATTTTTAACATGATACTTTTTTTATTAGAGGGGTAAACACTTTTGACCCAAAGCTAGATGGAACCAATGAGGCTATAGTATGACTAAATTTGGACCTCACTAGACATCTAGATCCACTTAAGCCATCCTATCACCTTAAATCATAAATTGATTTATTGAGGGGTCCCAATATGACAAATTTCTTAAGGCGATCAAAGTTCTTAAAATTTGGTGAAGTTGCCCAAGGAAACCAAATTTAACAATAATAAGATCGTGCAAGATTATAATATATATGAATGAGATTTCATGATCTAGGTTGGTCAGTTGAAACAAGAGTAGATCTCAATCAACTATTCCACAAGAAAATGTTATTTACTAACTTGCAAGTTCATTAAATATTCCAAGGGGCACCAAAAATTTACCCTAAGTTTTGTAAACCCTAAACCCTGAACTCTAAAATCTAAACCCTAAACACTAAACCATTCATTTTGTCCTTAAAGGCTCTTAATGAAATTTGGTTGCATTGGGAAACTTCACCAAATTTTATTCACTTGAGCAATGTCATTTTCTCCTAGGACCTCACTAGACGTAAATCCTCTTAAGCCATCCTATCACCCTAAATCATAATTCAATTTTCTTAATGGGATCAAAGAAGTTCTTAAAATTTGGTGATCAAAGTTGCCATCATGATCTAGGTTGGTCAGTTGAAACAAGAGTAGATCTCAATCAACTATTCCACAAGAAAATGTTCTTCACTAACTTGCAAGTTCATTAAATATTCCAAATTCTAAACCCTAAACCCTAAACACTAAACCATTCATTTTGTCCTACCTAGGATCATAAAGTGAAATTTGGTTGTCTTAGGAAAATCCACCAAATTTCATTCCCTTATGCCATGTAATTTTGTCCTAGGATCTTACTACATATATCCCCTTAAGTTATCCTATTACCCTAAACCCTAAACTCTAAATTCTAAACCCTAAACCCTAAAGCCATCATTTTTTCTTAGGCTCTTAATGAAATTTGGTTGCCTTAGGCAACTCCACCAAATTTCATTGCCTTATGCCATGTAATATTTTCCTAGGATCTTGCTACATATATCCCCTTAAGTTATCCTATTACCCTAAACCCTAAACTCTAAAGTCTAAACCGTAAACCCTAATGCCATCATTTTTTCTTAAGCTCTTAATGAAATTTGGCTGCCTTAGGCAACTCCACCAAATTTCATTCCCTTATGCCATGTAATCTTTTCTTAGGATCTTACTACATGTAGATCCCCTTAAGCTATCCTATTACCCTAAACCCTAAAGTCTAAAGTCTAAACCCTAAACCCTAAATCCATCATTTTTTCTTTAAAGGCTCTTAATGAAATTTGGTTGCCTTGGGAAACTTCACCAAATTTTATTCACTTGAGCCATGCCATTTTCTCCTAGGACCTCACTAGACATAAATCCCCTTAAGCCATCCACAGCTGTCACCTAAATGCATTAATTGATTTTCTTAAAGAGTTCAATATGACATTTCTTAAGGGGATCAAAGAAGTTCTTAAAATTTGGTGATCAAAGTTGCCCAAGGCCCAACCAAATTTAACAATAATAAGATCCTACAATATTATGCAATATCAATAGTTAATTGTATTTTCATTCAAGTAACATGTGTCTTAGACATATAAATGGGAGGCTTACATATAATTTTATCATTTTGTATTCAATTATTTAAGGCCATTTATATTGAATTTTCAAAGGTATTTCCTAAACATGTATCTTACATCTTGAAATTACAAATCCTAGTAAGGTTCACTCATATCTTAAAGATCACATGGATCCATTCAATAATATTCACAATCCACCTCCATGACATCCATCTCCACCACCTCCACCTCCACCCACTCCACCTCATAACCCCCCACCTCCACCACCTAAAATCAATGAACATGCTCATTTGCAAGCACAAATCAATGCTTCTACTAGAACCATCCAAGATCAAATCAACATTATTCAAAATGAAGAATGTGTCGCACCTCCTGTGAGGATGTTTGCATCTAGTATGCAAACCCTTATTGATGATGTCAGGGCTATGGATGGCATAAGTAGATGAGCATCAACTTAATGGCTAGAGGAGAGGAGAACTCCTGATTTTGAAAAGGAAAACACAAAGAAATGAAGATCTATGCAATAGAGAGCCATAATGGTTTATAAATTAAATTAAAACAATGATCTTAAATAGTTATGAATTTATAAATTTGGTGAACGATGGATATTTTGTGTGATGAATTTATAAATTTGGTTCCAAATGGATATTTTTAGTGACTTGAATTTATGATTTTGGTTCTAGATGGATATTTTTAGTGACATGGATTTATGAATTTAGTGGAATTTATGAACTTATAATGAATAGTAAATAATAGTATATATTTTATGACTATCTACTAGATCATGATTTCTCCTATTGAAAAATTGTAATATATATGTGTGTGTGTGTGTGTTAGACTATACAAATGAGATTTTGTGAATGTTTCAAGTTTATTGTTTAGTATGTACACATGTATTAAAAATTTGCATATAGTTCTTAAATTTTGAAATTTGTATGTATGTACATAGTTTAGTTTAATGATGTATGCATGCAAATTATGCATCATATTTTTTATTTTAAATGTGTACATGTACATACATTTAATTTTGAATTTTGTATGGGACATGCTCTTGGAGTTGAACAATGAAATCTATATATATGTGCATTTCAATTAAATATATGATCTTAATATATATGTTTCTCATCCTATTTCAATTAAATATATGATCTTAATATATGTATGCACATGGAATATTTTGTATGATTTAATGCAGGTGCACATTTATATCGAGCATATCATGGATGATTTTAACATTGATGATATCATCAATCCACCACCTCAGCCACAGCCAGATCTACCTCCCTCCCCCCCTCCACCTCCACCTCTGCCTCCTCCTCCCCCTCCCCCTCCCCCCTCCACCTCCACCTAATATGCCACATCCAACACCTATTGCATCTGACGAGGCTCGCTTGAGAGCACGGATAAATGATCAAGTTGCATCCTTACAAAATCAAATCAATGCTATGCAGAGTCAAGCATTGATTCCTCCACATGTGAGATTTTTTGCATCTTCAATGCAAAATGTTGTTGATTCCATCAGGATGATCGATTCTGATCTTTATAGGCATCGATGAGACAGAGAACAAATGAGACAATTTTATTTTGATGGTCTCTTTTACAAACAAATATTAGACCTTAAAATAATGAAAGCCCATCTAGCCCCCTACTTTCTTGACCTCGTTACTCGACAACCCATTCCACCCAACAAATCTAGAATATCCATGAGGTGGTGCATACATCCGTAGATGAGTGCACATTTTTGGGATCGATGGTATATGGTTTTGATAGTCCCCCACATGCTAATTGGGAGTGCCCATTGTATTTTTTGAGAAAACTATATGTAGAGTTTGTTTTGGGAAAAAAGCCCAATTATTTTGATTTAGATCATTAGAGAGTGTTGGTGGCGGCATGCCACAACAAAGATTAAGGGCAAGGGTTGATCCCCAATGCCCCGTGCATACGCAACCCCTTGTTGTTGCTCCTGGTCCTCCCATTCCTGCACCTATACATCATCAAGCTCTGGTCTCAACATTACATTCCCTTAGTACACTCGCAGGAGACCTTGATCAGCACGCTTCTGCAATAGCGAGTGGGGAGCATAGAGACGATGTTGATGATGGAGGAGTTTTTTATGGAGCTTGTCCGAGTACCGCTCCAAGAGTGTCGAGGCCCGTCCCCCATATATGTACTAGTTGTCATCAAGTATGCTATGGACCTGATCAAGCCACACCTAGTTCAGGTGGACGAGAAGATTCTGGTGGTTCATCTGGTCGCATTAGTTCATTTGTAGAGTTCCTCATAGCAGAACATTACCTTGAGGACACTACGACACAGGTATAAATATGCATCTAGATGTACATTCATTTTATAAGAATTTTTATGGTTGTATATATCAATGAAAAGTTTGCAATACATTTTAACAATCAAATTGTTTGGTGTACAGATGACACTAATGATGCAAGGGCAATCATATGTTCCACGAGTACATACATCGACACCAGTCATACTTGGCAACCCTTATGGGGTATTTTGATTTGAATTTTAAAAATTGTATATGAAATCATAAATTATTTAACTTGAGTTTTAATTTTATAATTGAATCACATATATGTTTCAAATATTCATGTTGGTTTAGGTGAGTCAATCGACATCCATATCGATTCCTCCTGAGGGATTGTCAAGCACTTCTCCACTATCGAGCATCATAGATCAGGGGCAGGTACATTCATATTGTAAATTTGTTTAAAGTTTACATTAGTATAGTTACAATTTTATGAGTTTTGAATTCACTAGATATATGAAACGCATGCATGCACACTTGTAAATATTATAAGCGTTAAATGTCTATGTATGTATGTCTAGGTTGATGCCACAATAAGAATGGGCATTGGGGAAATATTTGATGTTGCAGTTACTCATGAGGCCACTGATTTCCAGGTTGTTTACAAAACTTTCTACACAAAATGTGCAAACTTGAATATATATGTATATATTAACCTAATTAAATTGTACATGCTTTAATTTTGATCTTGTAGGACTTTGTTAGTGCAACTTTCAGCCCTGACCCAGACATAGTTACACCACCAGGAGGACATGTAGAGTAGGTTTCAGATCAAATGGTAATTTAATTTTTTTATTATATTTAAAGTGAATTATAAATTTTAAATTGAATATATACATAATATGATATTTTCACATATTCTTTTTCTTTTATAGCATGAGACACATCTTGTAGTTGAGCATGTACAGATAGGTCCTGAAGAAGAGCCTAGTGCACAGCCTCAGAATACAGTACAATTAAAATATGATAAATTCTGAATTAAATTGAATTAAAAAAATTTAATTGTAGAGTTGTACATCTAATTTTGAATTTCTTTGTCTTGTTTATGTAGATTGATTTAGAGAATTTAGAGGTTTCTTCGGGCACACCAGAGCATCCCGATGTAGATATGATGGTAATTTAATTTTATGATGGATTATAAATTAAATTGTCATTAAATCATTGTTTATTGTCTTACATCTAATTTCATCTTTCTCTTATGTACAGAGTGTTTCAGGTCATCCACATAGTCCGCATCGTGTGAAGAGGTCTCTTGATTATAGAGACAGTGCATGACCTAGAAACATGTGATTTTATGTGTTATATTTATTTATTTTGTGGACTATATTTCTTGTTTATCATGTACTTTGCTGGACTTTATTTCATGTGCGCTTAATATATTGGTTTCATGCACTTATTATGTTACATAAATTATGGATTTTATTATTGTTTGAAATTTTAATTTACACATGTACATTTATGCATTTTATGTTCATAGTCAAGACATTAATGTGAAATTTAGTGATCTCATACATGGATTAATATAGGACATTTTAATATTTACAATAATCAGTCAATAAATCATAATTTACAAACAAAAGCAATCTATTTATATACCAAAAATTTAGGGTCTAAACCTGAATTGCGTTAAAATATGGGTCAAGTGGACATGGATCTTATGCTTAAAATGTGTAGATGCACTTCCAAAATCAACATAAGTTATTATTTTAATATTATTTGGAAATAATCATGTGAATGTAAAGTCTTTGGATTACTGCATATTTAGATTAATATCAAGTTGGTAATGAAAGTCTTTAACATGTCAAATTTAACTATAGGAAAAATTGAGAACATTTCAAAAAGGAAAAAAATAGTTATAAAATCAAAATAATCTTCAACTATAATAATGATTGCTCAAAATACACATGAATTAACACTGTACATGAATAGTAGAAATCTTCCAACATAAAAATCTTCAATATTTTTTAAAAAATTAAGAACATTTCAAAAAGGAAAAATCACTAATATTCTATTTTATTCAAAATTAACATATATATGTAAATAAATATTAATTTTTTAAGGATTTACTAAAGGTTTTATTGTACAAAAATATAGCAACTTAGGATTAAGGTTAGGGTTATAGGATAAAGCTTTGGGTAAAGGTTAGGATTAGGACACAACTAGAGTTAGGGTTAGGTTTCAATTAGGGTTAGATACAACAAGGCTTAGGGATATGATTAATTTTAGGACAGGGTAAGGGTTCAATAAGGGTTGGGTTCTAATTACTGTTAGGGTTAGGGTTCAATTAGTATTACAGTTAGAATCAGGGTTCAATTCTAACTCTAATTAAAATTCTAATCCTAACCATAACAATACCATAGAAGATTAGAGAATAAAAGCATTAATAAATACTATAAATAATAGTTCATCTAACACTAATTTATAAGTTGTCAAAACAAATAATGACGTCTTAAGGAGGTGTCTAAAGGGGTCATAATAGAACATGTTAATTAAGGGGATGTCTAAAAGGGTCATAATAGAACGTCTTAAGGGGAAGTCTTAAGGGGTTATAATATGTCTTAAGGGGATGTCTAAAGGGGTCATAATAGAACGTGTTAATTAAGGGGATGTCTTAAGGGGTCTTAAGGGGATGTGTAAAGGGGTCATAATAGAACATGTTAATTAAGGGGATGTCTAAAAGGTCCTTAATAGAATGTCTTAAGGGGATGTCTTAAGGGGTTAATATGTCTTAAGGGGATGTCTAAGGAGTCATAATGGGAGAAATGTGTTAATTAAAGGGATGTCTTAAAGAAGTCTTAAAGGGGATGTCTAAAGGTCATAATAGAACATGTTAATTAAAGGGGATGTCTAAAGGGTCATAATATAAAAGCGTCTTAAGGGGATGGTAAGGGTCATAATGCAGCTAAATATATAGAGATATTGATTTGATACATGAAGTACATAGAGTATGTTTAATTTTGTAGTATGTATGTACATATATGTCATCAAAATGATGTTTACAAAATTTGGATATGCCATCTCAAGAACATCTCAAACTTGTGGCTAGAATGTAGTAGGTCTTCACACCACCTGATATCAAAAAGGTACAAGCAATATCAATGAAATCATCAAAACATACATATTTTAATTTATATTAAACTATTAATATGTACAGAACTCAAGTACCTGCATTTAAAAGTATTCCACACATGTTTGTAGGTTGAATCCAGGCATCCTCTCCTTTTTGTTTCAAAGTATGAGATCAATGCAATTATGGCTTAAGGATACAAAAAAGGATAATAAATCGATTTTAACTATTAATGTACAAGAAATATTAATATATAATCAAAACATGTATTTAAATATAATTTAACTAATAATTACCTATTTTACCAAGTATTCCATGTTGTCTAGGTTGAATTTGCATGGACTAGATCCTTTTTGTGATTATGCCTTAAGGATGTATAAAAGGACAATTTAAATCAATTCAACTAATAACACCTTGACCAATGTCGAAACATGTATTTAATCTATTTAAAAGGACAAAATAAAACCAAAAGTATATTTACCTGTATTTACTTAATCCATTGTACCATCTGCATCCTCTCTTTTTTGCAATGCATCTATGATTGCCTCATGCTCTTCCATATAAATTGACCATAACACTTTTTTTGAAGGTCTTCCACGATACCGCTCTAGTTTATATTTGTTGCCACCACCAAATGTGAATAATGTATAATCTTTTGTAAATGACTTCATAGTCTTGAATCTGCAGGTAGACCATTCTTTCTTCTCAAGTATTTTCGTAGCCAAGTGCCAACAACCACCACCGATCCTATTGGAAAACATGTTCAATAACCACCATCAAATAACTTCTCAAAATTTACTTAAGGGGATCAAAGACTTGTTCTAAAAAATTGCTTAAGGGGATCTAAAACTTGTTATCAAAATTTGCTTAAGGAGGTGTCTTAAGGGGATCACCGTACCTGTTGGATAATGAAAGCCATCATCATATTCTCGAGGTTTTAACAACTTATGTTAGTTTCACACAATGAGAGCCAACCAATATTCTATTTTCCCTTCATTCCCTCCGGGTGCAATAAGCTGCATACATGTCACACATAACAAAATTTGATTTAATAATGCATATCCATATGGCAAAATTTAGTATTAAAAAATAGCCCAATATAGAAAAATAAAATGAAATAAATTAAATTAATTTTTAGCCTAGCACAAGCTATGAAACCACGATCTTAATCTTGGTCACGGCAGAATTACGATGGTACTAACAATAGTTCTTTCATATTGATTATGTCCTTCTCACAGTGTCAGCGATCTTTGCTCCACTGTTCAACCCGATGCATGTTTTCACAAGCTTCCCAATCTCTAAGATACAAAATGGAAAAACATGCAAGCTCCACTTGTGTCGTCCATGCTAGCAAAAACTCCTAAATGGAGATGATGCCATTTAGTAAGATCCCACTAATTATCTCCTCATCAACTCTAGATACAATGTTTTCTGCTTCCACCAATCAAAAAAATCGATGAATTGTAGAGTAATCACTCAAACCAGGCGCATATAATCTTCTATTACACCAATCCACAATCTCATGTGCATTTTTAAATTTTACTGAATCCTCGAATTTTAATTGTTCTCTAGCAAGAATTCTTTTGACACACACACCAGCTCCATCATGTTCTCCTTACCATGCCCAGCTTCAAAAAAACTCCATATATGTTGGACATTAAGTTCCTTGTGAACCCTACTTAACTAATAGAACATTCTAGCATTTTTGAACTGCCTCATACAATTATCTAACCATATGAGGTTTTCTTTCATATGGCTTCCTCTTTCTTTTAAATTTCTATAAAATATACTAAAACAATATTGAATAAACTCTGATGAGTGTAACCGATTGTCACTCAAATAAAAATGATACTCCTTTAGAACTTTTCTATCATCCTCAGTGCTATCATCTGCATGTTTATAAACAATAGGGACAAACATAACTACTTGCACAGAATTATAATATTGAGATTGAATTTCCTCTTGCAGAGCGAGAGTATAATTCTCCACAAAATCAACCACTGAAAGTATAGTACCAATTGGAAATGTGTTTCTACATGCGCAAAATTGGCCATCAAGCCATCAAGCATGTTCAGAGTGCATGGCATATTTTGGTACAATTTTATTCTTAAATTCACTCATGAATGCATGCACACTAACTTTTTCTGTAACTAAATCACAACGCTTTCCTATTTTTCCATCTTTTAAAGAATAGTGAACATTCCTAAATCTTTTGACATCTACTAATTGTTTTCCAAAATCATGATCAACACTTTCATGCAAACAAATTCTTAAAAATGAAAGATTTCCACAGTTAATGCATTGTCGAGAAATACAAGAACTTAAATAAAATAATTTATCATTAGATTTTTCACAAAACAAACCTGAAATAAACTCTCTTATTGCTTCAGGTGGCATATCAATACCACAATCATGTATAATCATGTTGGTGCAAAGGAATTACAGCGTATATCGAAAAACATCATAAAAATAGAGAAATTGAACATGCATTTTACAACAAGATAGTCATTTCTTATTAATTTTTACATACCAAGGTTTACATTTTCAAAAGACCTTTGGCTTATTTTAATATTACCAAGTAACGAATCACTACAAAATTTTCTATAAAATTCAATTTGTGTTGTATCTAATAGGTGCTTTGGGTGAGGATCACAAACTTTGGACCCCATCCTTAATTTTAAAACATCTCTAGCATTAGATGAAACCCTAGTATTATCATGCCAATATTTTTCGATCAAAGATTTAATTTCAACATTCAATTTCATATCAAACCTCGGTAGTCGTCCACTTAAACTCCAACATTGATTGTAGGATCATTTTTCTATACTTTCTATTATTTTTAAGCTCTTAGTAATGTTTTAGGATGCATTTTTTTAAAACTTCACTAATATTGCTTACCATTCTTTTTATTTAAAGTTGTTTTCCCATTAACTATAGCAGTAGTTATAGCTCTTCTTGCTACGTTTTTTATCTTTAGATCGACTATTTTTCCCAATAGATTGAATGACACTAGCAACAGTAGACATAACATGTTTTAATGATTGATCTTTTCTTTTTGGTTTAACATAAAAGCCTAACCTTTTCATTACTTTCCTCATTTATTGCATTCTCATCAATTACATCATTTGTTGACATTGAATGGAATTTTTTTTACAATAAAAGAATTTGGTGTATATTCTATTAGCATGTGTTCTTATTTGTCTCCAAGAAATTTGACCAAAAAGATTATCGAAAACACCATTTCCAATTTTAAAAAAAGTATTTTCATTAAATTCAACATCACATTCTAGATTTCCATCTTCCATTTTTCATCTTCATTTTCATCTTCATCTTCATTTTCATTTACATTTTTCATTTTTTCATTTTCATCAACAAAATATGGCTTTCATTTTCATTTTCATCAACAAAACGGTTTTCATTTTCATTTTCATCTTCATTTTCATTAACAAAGCGGTTCTCATTTTCATTTTCATCAACAAAATGGTTTTCATTTTCATCAAAAATATAGGTTTTGTTTTCATTTTCAAGAAAATGATCATTTTGATTTTCATTTGCAACAAAAGATTTTTCTTTTTTGTTTTCAACAAATTCTATAAAAGTTTCATCTCTTTGAATATAGTCAATGTCAACATCATTATATCCAACATCTTGTAAAACTTCTACATACAAATTTACCATTTCACTAACATGTGGATTTGAAGACGTACCTAGATTTGTGCATATTGAAACATTCTCCTTAACATTCAAAGAGGGATTTGAAGACATAGTAGGACTTGTTTGTATAATCATATTCTTCTCCAAATTGACTCCTTGCAAATTAGCTTCATCTACAACTATGGTATCTTCAATGTTTTCATCTTCAATAGTTGTTGAATTGGTTGCTCCACCATCGTTCATTGATTTCATTCTCATTCTTTTTTCTCTTTGTCTTTGTCTCTCTTTTTCTCTATTTGCTTCAACTTCTTGAGGAGTCAATGTCTTTCTTCTCTTATTATGAGTTTTATCTCCCATAATTATAAAATTCTCAAGCACAAATGAATGTTGATAGTGAAATACTTCAAAATATTCAATCCAAATTGGAAGTTGAATACCTATTATGACAAAATTCTTCCTCTTGTGTTCCTCAAAACAAGTAGAAAACTACCACAATTCCACTTTAAAAATTGTTTTCTTCATGCTTCCTTTGAAAAATTCAATCCATATTGCAAATTGAAACCTTTTGTTCCTCCAAACAAGCACAAAAATAACACAATGTCACTTCAAAAATGGTATAGATGATGCTCCCTTTGATAAAATCAACCAAAAATCAAATTCACCACCTGTAAATACAATAACTTATGAAAAATAATTCATTTTTAGTGCTCTCGGCCGTACATAAGAAGTTGCAAAGTTGCAGACTTCACAGTAATTTTGCATAGTGTTTCTAAATAAAATAAATGGGATCCCATTTATAAAACAGGATCCCGCTTATTATAAAATAGGATCCCGCTTATTATAAAACGGGATCCCGCTTATTATAAAATGGGATCCCGCTTATTATAAAACGGGATCCCGCTTATTATAAAACGGGATCCCGCTTATTATAAAACGGGATCCCGTTTATTACTAAGCGGGATCCTGCTCTATAATCAGGATCCCATTCACCGAAAATGAATGTCGGAGCCATTGTAAAGGTAATAGGATCCCGTTCCATTTACAACGGTCAGAATACTAGTGGATGGGAACGGGATCCCGATTATAGTACGGGATCCCGTTTATTAATAAACGGGATCCCGTTTTATAATCGGGATCCCATTTTTTTAAATTTGAATTTTGTTTTGCATAGAGTAGGTTTCGCCAAGGTTTTGGTTTGGGAAGCATTGAAGTCTGAACCTAGCTCCTCTTCAACCTAGTTTGACCTAAGGTTGAAGGCCCTAATAATGTCAAAGAAAATACCGACTTGGACATAGAACACAATCTTTTTTTGCAAAATTTACTAAATTAAAACCCATTTTAGATAAAACAATGCAGATTCTAAATATGTATTTTTTTTTGCAATTGAATTATTTTTTCTATTTTTCAATTAATTTCTAATAAAATTGGTCCATAAACTTTAAATAGAAAAGTTTTTTCCTATTTTAATAACTTTTGATCAACATAACATTTTGACAAACGGATTGCACGAAAGCAAACTTCAGACAATTCTTTTCAATTTGAAAAAAACAGAATGATAAGTTTAGGTCATCTTACGTGATGTTATGTTACGATTTCATTTTTCAAATGACAAATCTGCCTAATAAAAAGTTAACAAAAAAAAAAAATTCAATAAAAAATTACAAAAAAAATCAAGAGCAAGGTTCAGTGAGTCATAAAACTTTTCCCAAAAGGATTTAGAAAAATACGATAATTCAAGTCAAAATATGGATGTCGTACACGTGCATGGTATGGTAAAAAAAAAATGACTTTTAAACAGTGGTTTTTAGAAATGCCTATTAAAACTCAATTTCTACAATCTGGATATTGAAATAAATTACATATTTGGAAACTAGACTCTGAGCACTACATTTTATGATTAGTGACTTTTTTAAAGACTTCATCTCTAATTGCTTCAAATTTTAAGGTCAAATGTGTCCAATACTGAAAATCAGGGAAAACACTTCCACTTTTTGGCCAAAAAGTGGACTCAACTTCTTGCACACCCATGATAAGCTTGTAATTGTTCAACAACAATGGGTTATCCATACTTTAAGGCATCTCATCATTAGGAATGGTAAATGCACCAAGCTATCACTATTCATATCAGTTGTTTGTCTTTGAGTTGAATAATCCTTCAACTTGATTGCCTTACTGAATCATTCAAAATGTCATTTTGGAAAGAACAACAAATAACCTTGAGTAAAGATTACATGAAATAATGTAGGATGTCTCCATTAATTGTCTTTTCCTATTGGTGCTTGTTGATTACTGGAGGGCTTTCGTGTTAAGCTAGGAAGATTGATGTGTTAGCTT
>VDFB02072274.1:115677595-115730336 GCA_007258455.2 Sequoia sempervirens
AGCCCAACATCAGACTCTAACAAATTAACATGACAACACAAGCTACAAAAGACACATAGGAATGGGCCCAAAGCCCAGAAAAAACCTGGTTTCATTCGGGACCAGAAACCCCACCCAAGTTTTGATTGAAAAAACCACCTGAAACACTCAGGAAACAAAACCACAAAGCAGCAGCCAACCTTCTTCTTAGAAACAGCAAACCAAAACCCAACAATAGAAAAGGAAATTTAATGGAAAATACCACCATTAAACCCAACCTCTTAATCAAAAACATGATCACACAAGAGGAGAAACACCCCTCGAAGCACCCAAGCACAACACAAACCAACTCTAAGTCCAGTAAGTGCACAAAGTTGAGTCCATGATCCGG
This sequence comes from Sequoia sempervirens, assembly GCA_007258455.2. NCBI lineage: Eukaryota > Viridiplantae > Streptophyta > Pinopsida > Cupressales > Cupressaceae > Sequoia > Sequoia sempervirens. The sequence goes on from VDFB02072274.1 coordinate 115,677,966, forward strand.
GAATTTTTGCCTTAACCAAAAAATTGAAATCGGCATTGAGGAAATGGGATCCCGATTTTTAAAAATCAAGATCTTGTTATGGTTTGGGATCCCGAGCCTAAGATGAAACGAGATCCCACTTTTTAAAACTTGGGATCCCGTTTCCCACAGGACCCCAAACCAAAGGAAAAGGAATGGGATCCGATATCAAAAGGTCAGATTCGGGATGAGTAAAAAATAGGATCTCGATGAGTAGAAATCGGGATCCCATTTTTTATAAATCAGGATCCCATTTTGTATTGATATTTTATTTTTTTAAAAGACAAATTTCACTGCTCAACGGACGGGACCTCGAGTACTGGCGACAACGACCCCCACGATCAGCAACAGGTACCCACCTACATGCCATTTTTTTGCATTTTTCTATTTTGAATTGAAATTTTGAAAAAAATAAGTTAATTTAGCATGTTTTTTTTTAATTTATTTCACGTTCTAAGCATTTTTTTAACTGTTATAGTAGAATTGAATAATTGTAAAAATAGACGAAAAAATGCAATGAAACCTAAAGGTTTTTTAATAAAAATGAAAAAAGAACCTTGAATTATTTCTTAGAAACAAAATTTACCTATTGAAACCTAAATTGTTCGATTAAACCCAAAAAAAAATTGAATTTGAAAACCCTAATTGAAAGAAAACAAAAAAAATTGCATTTCAAAACCCTAGAAATCGAAATGAAATAAAAACATTGTATTTACAAATCCAAATAAAGCTTTTCGAAACCCTAAATTCAAATCAAACGAAAAAATTGAATTTGAAAACCCTAGTTTGAATTGAAACAAAAAATTGCATGAAAAACCCTAATTGTTTAAAATTGAAACCCTAAATTGAATTGGAACAATTTTTTTTGTTAAAACCCTAAATTGGAATCGAACAAATCATTTTGATTTTGAAAACTAGGTAATTTCGAGCTAAAAAAAAAATCATTATCATTGCTTAAATGTTTTAAATTGTATTTTGCTTTGTATGAAAAATGATATATATTAAACTTTTGTTTCAATATTAAATTATAATTTGATTAGAAATCAATATGTTAAAGAATGGTTAAAATTCATAAAGTTTATTTTGATGTTTGTTTGCAAATTTAGTTAACAAATTTGTAAATCTAAACACGTACAATTGATTCCAATTGACACTAACTTGCAAGTCTAAATTATGCCAAGGGCCACCCAAACTTCACCCTAAGTTTGCTAAACCCTAGACCCTAAACTGTAAAATCTAAACCCATAACAATAAAGCATTTGAAATTTATGAACCCTAGACCCCAATCTTTCATTGGACATACCTAAAATTATGTAGGTTGTGTCCAAGAATGGGTCTATTTGAAATAGATTATGAAAACTATTTTGAATATTTAGAATGCCATAAAAGTATAATTATAGCAATTCCAATTGGAAACACTTGGGTACATATATATCATATGAAATTTAAATCTAGGAAGGTGTCTATTATATAGGAAAGTTGATAATACATGGAAAGAGGTTTGTATGGGAATATATGTATTAAGAAAAACATACCACATGACCTCTATAGGATTTTAAAGATGTGATCCTAGATAATAATCCACCCATCCTCAATCATAATGGATTCTTTAGCAATTAAGAGAGATTCAATAACCATAAAATTACCTATATTTTGATACTATATAGATTTATGTGGAAGGATAGAAATGCATCAATAAGGAGACCAAGATGGAACCATTTTAACACTTACCTACAAGGTACACCTATTACATGGGAAGGGAGGAGGTACATGATGATAGTTTGGAGGAACTACATGCTATTATTATAATTTAGAGATAGGAGGATGATTCATATAAAAGAAATATAATTAAATATTTATATTATTTAATATATTATATTTAATATAATATATTAAATAATATAAATATTTAATATCATAAAATATAATATAAGATTACAATTAAGGATAGGTAATGCTACAATTTACTTAGGGTTTTAATGAGGATTAGGCTTAAAATTCAGTGGGTTTGTAGTAAATAGTTAGGTTACAATTAGGAATATATAATAAAATATTAATATAATTTATAATACAAATATAAATTAATTTAAATATAATAATATAATATAGGAATACATTTAAGATTAGGTAAAGGTTATAATTTAATTAAGTTTCAATTAGGTTTGCAATTCAATTAGGATATGGTTAGGGGTGGGGATCATTTAGCATTCTATTATTGTTGGAGTATGGGTTACATTTAAGATTATTGTTATTTTTGTGATATGTATAGATTGATTCATTTTTAACATGATACTTTTTTTATTAGAGGGGTAAACACTTTTGACCCAAAGCTAGATGGAACCAATGAGGCTATAGTATGACTAAATTTGGACCTCACTAGACATCTAGATCCACTTAAGCCATCCTATCACCTTAAATCATAAATTGATTTATTGAGGGGTCCCAATATGACAAATTTCTTAAGGCGATCAAAGTTCTTAAAATTTGGTGAAGTTGCCCAAGGAAACCAAATTTAACAATAATAAGATCGTGCAAGATTATAATATATATGAATGAGATTTCATGATCTAGGTTGGTCAGTTGAAACAAGAGTAGATCTCAATCAACTATTCCACAAGAAAATGTTATTTACTAACTTGCAAGTTCATTAAATATTCCAAGGGGCACCAAAAATTTACCCTAAGTTTTGTAAACCCTAAACCCTGAACTCTAAAATCTAAACCCTAAACACTAAACCATTCATTTTGTCCTTAAAGGCTCTTAATGAAATTTGGTTGCATTGGGAAACTTCACCAAATTTTATTCACTTGAGCAATGTCATTTTCTCCTAGGACCTCACTAGACGTAAATCCTCTTAAGCCATCCTATCACCCTAAATCATAATTCAATTTTCTTAATGGGATCAAAGAAGTTCTTAAAATTTGGTGATCAAAGTTGCCATCATGATCTAGGTTGGTCAGTTGAAACAAGAGTAGATCTCAATCAACTATTCCACAAGAAAATGTTCTTCACTAACTTGCAAGTTCATTAAATATTCCAAATTCTAAACCTTAAACCCTAAACACTAAACCATTCATTTTGTCCTACCTAGGATCATAAAGTGAAATTTGGTTGTCTTAGGAAAATCCACCAAATTTCATTCCCTTATGCCATGTAATTTTGTCCTAGGATCTTACTACATATATCCCCTTAAGTTATCCTATTACCCTAAACCCTAAACTCTAAATTCTAAACCCTAAACCCTAAAGCCATCATTTTTTCTTAGGCTCTTAATGAAATTTGGTTGCCTTAGGCAACTCCACCAAATTTCATTGCCTTATGCCATGTAATATTTTCCTAGGATCTTGCTACATATATCCCCTTAAGTTATCCTATTACCCTAAACCCTAAACTCTAAAGTCTAAACCGTAAACCCTAATGCCATCATTTTTTCTTAAGCTCTTAATGAAATTTGGCTGCCTTAGGCAACTCCACCAAATTTCATTCCCTTATGCCATGTAATCTTTTCTTAGGATCTTACTACATGTAGATCCCCTTAAGCTATCCTATTACCCTAAACCCTAAAGTCTAAAGTCTAAACCCTAAACCCTAAATCCATCATTTTTTTTCTTTAAAAGGCTCTTAATGAAGAGTTGGTTTGCCTTGAGAGCTTCACCAAATTTTATTCATTTGAGCCATGCCATTTTCTCCTAGGACCTCACTAGATGTAAATCCCCTTAAGCCATCCTGTCACCCTAAATCATAATTCGATTTTCTTAAGGAGTTCCAATATGACATTTCTTAAGGGGATCAAAGAAGTTCTTAAAATTTGGTGATCAAAGTTGCCCAAGGCCCAACCAAATTTAACAATAATAAGATCCTGCAAGATTATACAATATCAATAGTTAATTGTATTTTCATTCAAGTAACATGTGTCTTAGACATATAAATGAGGCTTACATATAATTTTATCATTTGTATTCAATTATTTAAGGCCATTTATATTGAATGGTTTAAAGGTATTTCCTAAACATGTATCTTACATCTTGAAATTACAAATCTAATGCAGGTTCACTCATATCTTAAAGATCACATGGATCCATTCAATAATATCCACAATCCACCTCCATGCCATCCATCTCCAGCACCTTCACCTCCACCTCCACCCACTCCACCTCATAATCCGCCACCTCCACCACCTGAAATCGATGGCGCTCATTTGCAAGCACAAATCAATTCCAATGTTAGAACCCTCCAAGATCAAATCAACATTATTCAAAATGAAGAATGTGTCACACCTCTGTGAGGATGTTTGCATCTAGGATGCAAACCATGTTGATCTTTGTCCGAGTATGGATGGCGTAGATGAGCATCAACAATGGCTAGAGGAGAGGAGAACTCCTGATTTTGAAAAGGAAAACACAAAGAAATGAAGATCTATGTAGTAGAGAGCCATAATAGTTTATAAATTAAAACAATGATCTTAAATAGTTATGAATTTATAAATTGGGTGAATGATGGATATTTTGTGTGATGAATTTATAAATTTGGTTGGATGGATATTTTTAGTGACATGAATTTATGATTTTGGTTCTAGATGGATATTTTTAGTGACATGGATTTATGAATTTGGTGGAATTTATGAACTTATAATGAATGGTATATAATAGTATATATTTTATGACTATCTACTAGATCATGATTTCTCCTGCTGAAAAATTGTAATATATGTGTGTGTGTGTGTGTGTGTTAGACATAAAATGAGATTTTGTGAATGTTTCAAGTTTATTGTTTAGTATGTATGTGCATGTATTAAAATTTTGCATAATAGTTCTTAAATTTTGAAATTTGTATATGTATGTATGTATAGTTTAGTTTAATGATTTGTACACATGCAAATTATGCATCATATTTTTTATTTTAAATGTACATGTACATACACATTTAATTTTTGAATTTTTTGTATGGACATGCTCTTGGATGAACAATCAATCTATATATATGTGCATTTCAATTAAATATATGATCTTAATATATATGTTGCTCATCCTATTTCAATTAAATATATGATCTTAATATATGTATGCACATGGACTATTTTGTATGATTTAATGCAGGTGCACATTTATATCGGGCATATCATGGATGATTTTAACATTGATGATATCATCCAATCCACCACCTCATTACAGCAGTCTACCTCCCTCCCCCACTCACCTCCTCGCCTCCCTCCTCCTCCTCCTCCTCCACCTCCACCTAATATGCCACATCCAACACCTATTGCATCTGACGAGGCTCGCTTGAGAGCACGGATAAATGATCAAGTTGCATCCTTACAAAATCAAATCAATGCTATGCAGAGTCAAGCATTGATTCCTCCACATGTGAGATTTTTTGCATCTTCAATGCAAAATGTTGTTGATTCCATCAGGATGATCGATTCTGATCTTTATAGGCATCGATGAGACAGAGAACAAATGAGACAATTTTATTTTGATGGTCTCTTTTACAAACAAATATTAGACCTTAAAATAATGAAAGTCCATCTAGCCCTACTTTTGCTTGACCTGCGTTACTTTCGACAACCCATTTCCACCCAACAAAATCTAGAATATCCAGCGGGTGGTGCATGCATCCGTAGATAGTGCACATTTTTGGGATCGATGGTATATGGTTTTTGATAGTCCCCACATGCTAATTGGGAGTGCCCATTGTATTTTTTGAGAAAACTATATGTAGAGTTTGTTTTGGGGAAAAAGCCCAATTATTTTGATTTTAGATCATTTTAGGGTGTTGGTGGCGGCATGCCACAACAAAGATTAAGGGCAAGGGTTGATCCCCAATGCCCCGTGCATACGCAACCCCTTGTTGTTGCTCCTGGTCCTCCCATTCCTGCACCTATACATCATCAAGCTCTGGTCTCAACATTACATTCCCTTAGTACACTCGCAGGAGACCTTGATCAGCACGCTTCTGCAATAGCGAGTGGGGAGCATAGAGACGATGTTGATGATGGAGGAGTTTTTTATGGAGCTTGTCCGAGTACCGCTCCAAGAGTGTCGAGGCCCGTCCCCCATATATGTACTAGTTGTCATCAAGTATGCTATGGACCTGATCAAGCCACACCTAGTTCAGGTGGACGAGAAGATTCTGGTGGTTCATCTGGTCGCATTAGTTCATTTGTAGAGTTCCTCATAGCAGAACATTACCTTGAGGACACTACGACACAGGTATAAATATGCATCTAGATGTACATTCATTTTATAAGAATTTTTATGGTTGTATATATCAATGAAAAGTTTGCAATACATTTTAACAATCAAATTGTTTGGTGTACAGATGACACTAATGATGCAAGGGCAATCATATGTTCCACGAGTACATACATCGACACCAGTCATACTTGGCAACCCTTATGGGGTATTTTGATTTGAATTTTAAAAATTGTATATGAAATCATAAATTATTTAACTTGAGTTTTAATTTTATAATTGAATCACATATATGTTTCAAATATTCATGTTGGTTTAGGTGAGTCAATCGACATCCATATCGATTCCTCCTGAGGGATTGTCAAGCACTTCTCCACTATCGAGCATCATAGATCAGGGGCAGGTACATTCATATTGTAAATTTGTTTAAAGTTTACATTAGTATAGTTACAATTTTATGAGTTTTGAATTCACTAGATATATGAAACGCATGCATGCACACTTGTAAATATTATATGCGTTAAATGTCTATGTACATGTATGCCTAGAGTTGATACCACAATAAGAATGGGCATTGGAAAACATTTGACTGGGGTTACTTCGTGAGGCCAGCGATTTCGGGTTGTTTACAAAACTTTCTACACCAAAATGTGCAAGCTTGAATATATGTATATATTAACCTAATTCAATTGTACATGCTTTAATTTTGATCTTGTAGGACTATGTTAGTGCAACTTCCAGCCCTGACCCAAACATAGTTACACCACCAGGAGGACATGTAGAGTAGGTTCAAGATCAAATGGTAATTTAATTTTTTTATTATATTTAAAGTCAATTATTATATTTAAAGTCAATTATAAATTTTAAATTGAATATATACATAATATGATATTTTTACATATTCTTTTCTTTATAGCATGAGAGACACATCTTGTAGTTGAGCATGCGGATAGGTCTGAAGAAGAGGCCTAGTGCGCGACCTGAGCTCAGTACAATTAAAATATGATAAATTCTGAATTAAATTGAATTAAAAAAATTTAATTGTAGAGTTGTACATCTAATTTTGAATTTCTTTGTCTTGTTTATGTAGATTGATTTAGAGAATTTAGAGGTTTCTTCGGGCACACCAGAGCATCCCGATGTAGATATGATGGTAATTTAATTTTATGATGGATTATAAATTAAATTGTCATTAAATCATTGTTTATTGTCTTACATCTAATTTCATCTTTCTCTTATGTACAGAGTGTTTCAGGTCATCCACATAGTCCGCATCGTGTGAAGAGGTCTCTTGATTATAGAGACAGTGCATGACCTAGAAACATGTGATTTTATGTGTTATATTTATTTATTTTGTGGACTATATTTCTTGTTTATCATGTACTTTGCTGGACTTTATTTCATGTGCGCTTAATATATTGGTTTCATGCACTTATTATGTTACATAAATTATGGATTTTATTATTGTTTGAAATTTTAATTTACACATGTACATTTATGCATTTTATGTTCATAGTCAAGACATTAATGTGAAATTTAGTGATCTCATACATGGATTAATATAGGACATTTTAATATTTACAATAATCAGTCAATAAATCATAATTTACAAACAAAAGCAATCTATTTATATACCAAAAATTTAGGGTCTAAACCTGAATTGCGTTAAAATATGGGTCAAGTGGACATGGATCTTATGCTTAAAATGTGTAGATGCACTTCCAAAATCAACATAAGTTATTATTTTAATATTATTTGGAAATAATCATGTGAATGTAAAGTCTTTGGATTACTGCATATTTAGATTAATATCAAGTTGGTAATGAAAGTCTTTAACATGTCAAATTTAACTATAGGAAAAATTGAGAACATTTCAAAAAGGAAAAAAATAGTTATAAAATCAAAATAATCTTCAACTATAATAATGATTGCTCAAAATACACATGAATTAACACTGTACATGAATAGTAGAAATCTTCCAACATAAAAATCTTCAATATTTTTTAAAAAATTAAGAACATTTCAAAAAGGAAAAATCACTAATATTCTATTTTATTCAAAATTAACATATATATGTAAATAAATATTAAAATTTTAAGGCTTTACTAAAGGTTTTATTGTACAAAAATATAGCAACTTAGGATTGAGGTTAGGGTTATAGGATAAAGCTTTGGGTAAAGGTTAGGATTATGACACAACTAGAGTTAGGGTTAGGTTTCAATTAGGGTTAGATACAACAAGGCTTAGGGATATGATTAATTTTAGGACAGGGTAAGGGTTCAATAAGGGTTGGGTTCTAATAATGGTTAGGGTTAGGGTTCAATTAGTATTACAGTTAGAATCAGGGTTCAATTCTAACTCTAATTAAAATTATAATCCTAACCATAACAATACCATAGAAGATTAGAGAATAAAAGCATTAATAAATACTATAAATAATAGTTCATCTAACACTAATTTATAAGTTGTCAAAACAAATAATGACGTCTTAAGGAGGTGTCTAAAGGGGTCATAATAGAACGTCTTAATTAAGGAGATGTCTAAAAGGGTCATAATAGAACGTCTTAAGGGGATTTCTTAAGGGGTTATAATATGTCTTAAGGGGATGTCTAAAGGGGTCATACTAGAACGTGTTAATTAAGGGGATGTCTTAAGGGGTCTTAAGGGGATGTCTAAAGGAGTCATAATAGAACATGTTAATTAAGGGGATGTCTAAAAGGGTCATAATAGAACGTCTTAAGGGGATGTCTTAAGGGGTTATAATATGTCTTAAGGGGATGTCTAAAGGGGTCATAATATAACGTGTTAATTAAGGGGATGTCTTAAGGGGTCTTAAGGGGATGTCTAAAGGGCCTAAAGTGTTTAAACATGTTAATTAAGGGGATGTCTAAAAGGGTCATAATATAACGTCTTAAGGGGATGTCTTAAGGGCTCATAATACGCCTAAATATATAGAATATTGATTTGATACATAGAAGTACATAGAGTATGTTTAATTTTGTAAGTATGTATGTACATATATGTCATCTCAAAATGATGTTTACAAAATTTGGATATGCCATCTCAAGAACATCTCAAACTTGTGGCTAGAATGTAGGTCTTCACACCACCTGATATCAAAAAGGTACAAGCAATATCAATGAAATCATCAAAACATACATATTTTAATTTATATAAAACTATCTATATGTACATAACTCAAGTACCGTGATGAAAAAGTATTCCACACATAAGCTTGTAGGTTGAACTGCATCCTCTCCTTTTGTTTCCCCAGTATGAGATAATGCAATGATGGCTTTAGGATGTATTTAAATGACAATAAATCAATTTTAACTATTAATGTCCAAGCAATATCAATATGTAATCAAACATGTATTTAAATATACTTAACCGATAATTACCTATTTTACCAAGTATTCCATGTTGTCTAGGTTGAATTTGCATGGACTAGATCCTTTTTGTGATTATGCCTTAAGGATCTATAAAAGGACAATTTAAATCAATTTCAACTAATAACACACTTGACCAATATCGAAACATGTATTTAATGCATTTAAAAGGACAATATAAAACTAAAACTATATTTACCTGTATTTACTTGTTCCATTGTACCATCTGCATCCTCTCTTTTTTGCAATGCATCTATGATTGTCTCATGCTCTTCCATATAAATCACCATAGCAATTTTTGAATGCCCTCCACGATAGCGCTCTAGTTTTATATTTGTCGCCACCACCAAATGTGAATAATGCATAATCTTTTTATGTGTTTCATAGTCTTCGAATGCAGGTAGACCATTCTTTCTTCTCAAGTATTTTCATAGCCAAGTGCCAACAACCACCATCGATCCTATTGGAAAACATGTTCAAAAACCACCATCAAAATAACTTCAAAAATTTACTTAAGGATCAAAGACTTGTTATAAAAATTGCTTAAGGGGATCTAAAACTGATATTAAATTTGGTTTACAGGTTCATGGATCACCATACCCTGCTTGATAATGAAAAGCCACCAATATATTCTCGAGGTGTTAATAACTTATGTTTAGTTTCCACACAATGAGCCAACCAATATTCTATTTTCCCTCTATTCCTCGTGCAATAACCGTGATACACATGTCCCGCCAACAAAATTTGATTTAATAACTTGTGCATATCCATATAACTAATTTAGTATTAAAAATAACTTCTAATATATAAATAAAATGAAATAAATTAAATTACCTTACCTTCTTTGTACAAGCTATGAAAACACCTACTGCTAATCTTCAGATGCAAACAATTGATTATTTTTTTCAATAGTTCTTTCATATTCATTATGTGCTTTTGTAGGTGTCAATGATCTTTGCTCCCACTGTTCAACCCATTTTGTAGTTTCACATGCTTCCCAATCTCCTAAGATACAAAATGAAAAAACATGCAAGCTCCCTTTGTCCAAATAGCTCATGTGTTTGTCGGGCCGCACTCCTAAATGTGAATGCCATTTAGTAGATCCAATTCAATTATCTCACAATCAACTCTAGATACAATGTTTTCTGCTTCCACCAATCAAAAAAATCGATGAATTGTAGAGTAATCACTCAAACCAGGCGCATATAATCTTCTATTACACCAATCCACAATCTCATGTGCATTTTTAAATTTTACTGAATCCTCGAATTTTAATTGTTCTCTAGCAAGAATTCTTTTGACACACACACCAGCTCCATCATGTTCTCCTTACCATGCCCAGCTTCAAAAAAACTCCATATATGTTGGACATTAAGTTCCTTGTGAACCCTACTTAACTAATAGAACATTCTAGCATTTTTGAACTGCCTCATACAATTATCTAACCATATGAGGTTTTCTTTCATATGGCTTCCTCTTTCTTTTAAATTTCTATAAAATATACTAAAACAATATTGAATAAACTCTGATGAGTGTAACCGATTGTCACTCAAATAAAAATGATACTCCTTTAGAACTTTTCTATCATCCTCAGTGCTATCATCTGCATGTTTATAAACAATAGGGACAAACATAACTACTTGCACAGAATTATAATATTGAGATTGAATTTCCTCTTGCAGAGCGAGAGTATAATTCTCCACAAAATCAACCACTGAAAGTATAGTACCAATTGGAAATGTGTTTCTACATGCGCAAAATTGGCCATCAAGCCATCGAAAGTATAGTTCAGAAAAGTATAACATATTTTGGTACAATTTTATTATTAAATTCACTCATAAATGCATGCACACTAACTTTTTCTGTAACTAAATTACAACGCTTTCCTATTTTTCCATCTTTTAAAAAATAGTGAACATTCCTAAATATTTTGACGTCTACTAATTGTTGTCCAAAATCATGATCAACACTTTCATGCAAACAATTTCTTAAAAATGAAAGATTTCTGCAGTTAATGCATTGTCCGTAAATACAAGAACTTAAATAAAATAATCTATCATTAGATTTTTCACAAAACAAACCTCAAATAAACTCTATTGCTTCAGGTGGCATATCAATACCACAATCCTAGATAATCATGTTAGTACGCAAGGTACAACGTATATATAAAAAAAAATCATAAAAAATAATAAAATTGAACATGTATTTTACAACAACAAGATATTCATTGCTTATTAATTTTTACATACCAGGGTTTACATTTTTCAAAAGACCTTTGACTTATTTTAATATTACCAAGTAACACTGAATCACTACAAAATTTTCTATAAAATTCAATTTGTGTTGTATCTAATAGGTGTTTTGGGTGAGGATAGAGAACTTTGGACCCCATCCTTAATTTTAAAACATCTCTAGCATTAGATGAAACCCTAGTATTATCATGCCAATATTTTTCGATCAAAGATTTAATTTCAACATTCCATTTTATATCAGACCTCGGTAGTCGTCCACTGAAACTCCAACATTGATTGATAGGATCATTTTCTATACTTTCTCTTCTTTTTGCCGCTCTTAGTAATGTTTTAGGATGCATTTTTAAAACTTCGCTAATATTGCTTACCATTCTTTTATTCAAAGTTGTTTTATTAACTATAGCAGAAGTTATAGCTCTTCTTGCTACGTTTTTATCTTTAGATCGACTATTTTTCCCAACATATTGAATGGCACTAGCAACAGTAGACATAGCATGTTTTAATGATTGATATTTTCTTTTTGGTTTAACATAAAATCCTAACCTTTTCATTACTTTCCTATTTTTCACATTCTCATCAATTGCATCATTAGTTGACATTGAAATGAAAATTTTTACGATAAAAGAATTTGGTGTATATTCTATTTGCATGTGTTCTTATTTTGCCTCCAAGAAATTTGATCAGGAAGATTAAAACACTAATCTAATTTTAAAAAGTATTTTCTATTAAATCTAACATCACATTCTAGATTTTCATCTTCATTTCATCTTCATTTTCATCTTCATCTTCATTTTCATTCTAGATTTTCATCTTCATTTTCATCAACAAAATAGTTTTCATTTTCATTTTCATTTTCATCAACAAACGGTTTTCATTTTCATTTTCATCTTCATTTTCATTAACAAAACGGTTCTCATTTTTATTTTCATCAACAAAACGGTTTCATTTTCATTTTCATTTTCATCAAAAATATAGGTTTTGTTTTCATTTTCAAGAAAATGATCATTTTGATTTTCATTTGCAACAAAAGATTTTTCTTTTTTGTTTTCAACAAGTTCTATAAAAGTTTCATCTCTCTGAATATAGTCAATGTCAACATCATTATATCCAACATCTTGTAAAACTTCTACATACAAATTTACCATTTCACTAACATGTGGATTTGAAGACGTACCTGGATTTGTGCATATTGAAACATTCTCCTTAACATTCAAAGAGGGATTTGAAGACATAGTAGGACTTGTTTGTATAATCATATTCTTCTCCAAATTGACTCCTTGCAAATTAGCTTCATCTACAACTATGGTATCTTCAATGTTTCATCTTCAATAGTTGTTGAATTGGTTGCTCCACCATCGTTCATTGATTTTATTCTCATTCTTCTTTCTCTTTGTCTTTGTCTCTCTTTTTCTTTATTTGCTTCAACTTCTTGAGGAGTCAATGTCTTTCTTCTCTTATTATGAGTTTTATCTCCCATAATTATAAAATTCTCAAGCACAAATGAATGTTAATAGTGAAATACTTCAAAATATTCAATCCAAATTGGAAGTTGAATACCTATTATGACAAAATTCTTCCTCTTGTGTTCCTCAAAACAAGTAGAAAACTACCACAATTCCACTTTACAAATTGTTTTCTTCATGCTTCCTTTGAAAAATTCAATCCATATTGCAAATTGAAACTTTTTGTTCCTCCAAACAAGCACAAAAATAACACAATTTCACTTCAAAAATGGTGTAGATGATGCTCCCTTTGATAAAATCAACCAAAAATCAAATTCACCACCTGTAAATACAATAACTTATGAAAATAAATTCATTTTTAGTGCTCTCGGTCGTACATATGAAGTTGCAAAGTTGTAGACTTCACAGTAATTTTGCATGTTGTTTCTAATAAATAAATGGGATCCCATTTATAAAACAGATCCCGCTTTTATTAGTAAAAATAGGATCCCGCTTATTATAAACTGATCCCGCTTTTATTATAAAATGGGATCCCGCTTATTATAAACGGATCCCCGCTTATTATAAACGATCCCCATTATAAAACGGATCCCGCGATATTAAGCTGGATCCCGCTTTATAATCGTGGATCCCATTCACCTAAAAATGAATGTCTGGAGCCATTGTAAAGGTAATAGGATCCCGCTCCATTTACAACGTCGTAATACTAGTGGATGTGGAACGGATCCCATTATAGTACTGATCCCCATGACATTAAACGGGATCCCGTTTTATAATCGGGATCCCATTTTTTTAAATTTGAATTTTGTTTTGCATCGTAGGGAGGTTTTTGCCAAGGTTTTGGTTTGGGAAAAGCATTGGAAGTCCGAACCTAGGCCTTCAACCTAGTTTGACCTACAAGTTGAAGGCCCTAACAATGTCAAAGAAAAATACCGACTTTGGACATATTGCTGACGACCTTTTTTGCAAAATTTTCTGACGAAATTAAAACCCATTTTAGATAAAACAATGCAGATTCTAAATATGTATTTTTTTTTGCAATTGAATTATTTTTTCTATTTTTCAATTAATTTCTAATAAAATTGGTCCATAAACTTTAAATAGAAAAGTTTTTTCCTATTTTAATAACTTTTGATCAACATAACATTTTGACAAACGGATTGCACGAAAGCAAACTTCAGACAATTCTTTTTTCAATTTGAAAAAACATAAAATGATAAGTTTAGGTCATCTTATGCATTGTCATACATGACGATTTTTCAAAATGACAAATCTGCTTTAATAAAAAGTTAACAAAAAAAAATTCAATAAAAAATTACAAAAAAAATCAAGAGCAAGGTTCAGTGAGTCATAAAACTTTTCCCAAAAGGATTTAGAAAAATACGATAATTCAAGTCAAAATATGGATGTCGTACACGTGCATGGTATGGTAAAAAAAAAATGACTTTTAAACAGTGGTTTTTAGAAATGCCTATTAAAACTCAATTTCTACAATCTGGATATTGAAATAAATTACATATTTGGAAACTAGACTCTGAGCACTACATTTTATGATTAGTGACTTTTTTAAAGACTTCATCTCTAATTGCTTCAAATTTTAAGGTCAAATGTGTCCAATACTGAAAATCAGGGAAAACACTTCCACTTTTTGGCCAAAAAGTGGACTCAACTTCTTGCACACCCATGATAAGCTTGTAATTGTTCAACAACAATGGGTTATCCATACTTTAAGGCATCTCATCATTAGGAATGGTAAATGCACCAAGCTATCACTATTCATATCAGTTGTTTGTCTTTGAGTTGAATAATCCTTCAACTTGATTGCCTTACTGAATCATTCAAAATGTCATTTTGGAAAGAACAACAAATAACCTTGAGTAAAGATTACATGAAATAATGTAGGATGTCTCCATTAATTGTCTTTTCCTATTGGTGCTTGTTGATTACTGGAGGGCTTTCGTGTTAAGCTAGGAAGATTGATGTGTTAGCTTTGCTCATGAATTTTTGGATTAGCTTCATGATTTTGTTTTGTTTGAATCATGGACTTGTTTTGATTGATCTTTTTGGCTATTCTTTATATTAGTACTTCTAATGAAATTTGAGGAATTAATGGGATTAGTTTATTTCATTGAAGCACTGATTCAAATAGATGTTTATTTTGTATTTGGAAAAAAATATTTGATTTAATCAGATTTTCACAGGTAGACATGATATCATAATTCTGGATACAACTATGCAATGGATTTCGACTCTAGAATATTGGATTTTATGCAACTTTAAGGCAAATTGGCTTATGTAGATTGTTGTCACATAAATGTTCTACCATGTCTTTGTAGCAATGCAATGGATAAAACATCAATGTTAAGATTTGACAAGATTCCTCCTCAAGCATACAGACAAGTGTAAGGGCTGAGCTATTTATCCAGTGGTAACCTTCATTTAAACAACATTGCTTGTCCAGCCTCTTTAGAGTTGTCGATAAAAATATGCTTGAAGTTAGGCTATGTACACCATGGATAAGAATAGATATGATGTCAGTGGGTGGTTTATGAATCTTTTTTATTTCCTTTAGCTAGCTTCCATGATAATAAAAGTATCACAAATACTCTTAATTTATTAGAAACTTATTGTTTATCTATTTCAAGAGTGTATTCTTCTAGGACTAGGGGATAGACAAGTCAACAAGAACAAGAAGCTTGTTTGAGTGGTAAGGAAATTGGTAGTAGTTCTTAAGGTACGTTCTAAGCCTATTTAGTTTCATTCTTCCACATTGGGCGTAAAAGGAAACATGGCTTGTTTTCTTCTTTGTGCTGTAAGGAAAACTGGATAACCTTGTTTTATAAGCATTAGATAACATTTTGGAATTTTATTCCAAATTTTAATTATCTCTGAAATAGAGTTTTTCTGGAGGACTCTACATCTAATCTTGTTTTGCTCAAATGTGGAGACAATCCATACACATTTCTCAATAAGCTTGTAATTAACAATGATGGGCTTTCTATACTTAGTCATCTCATCATTAGAAGCAACAAATGCACCAAAGGTATCATTATTCCTATCAATTATTTGTGCTGGAATAAACCATCACCTTGATTGCCCTACTGAATTCATTCAAAATCACATTTTTTAAGGGAATGGAAAATAATCTTTACTGAAGAGTAAATGAAATAGTCTAGGATGTCTAGATTGATTCTTTTCTTTTGGGCTTTGATCCTTGCTAATTACTTGAGGGGTTTCTTGTAGAGCTAGCAGTATTAAAGTTTGTTTGCCTATTTTCCCATAATACCATATTGACACATCATCGTAAAAGTATAATAATAATATATGACTAACATTTTTTGGTGTAACATTTTTCTCTTGAAAGGGAAAAAAACATATAAGCATACTTTGAGATATTGCAAGTTAAGAAATAGACTTTTGAATTTAAAGGTAGGGTAGAATTTTAAAGGAAACATTATTTTTGAAAGTGTTTTGGTCACTTTCAGATCCAAGACTGAATTTTGAATTAGAAGGTCTAAACTTTGTAATCTGGTACTTGTATTTTTAAAGGTGAACCCCTTTTTCTTGGCTGGGAAGGGTTGAAGCCCTGGGATGGCATCACCCTAGGAATTCTCACCACACAAATGTACCTGAGAATCAGACTTGGGCTAGCAGTGGTAATCTCCTACCAATTTACTGCCAGACCACTACCTAAGAACATCATATGGTATTTGGTTCTAAATTCAGATAATCTAATTCTATAATTATTCCTTTCTTGATTTACTTTTGTGAATTGGTAAGACATAAAAATTGATGCGAAGTGTGTAGTAACTTTTGTTGCCCTTTGTTCCAGATCTAGTCTTGAGATTTGAGCTACTTGATATTGAAATGGCTAATGAAGAAGACAAAGGGATGGTGTCTCATCATCATCATCAGATTTACTGTTTGACAAGCTTATAGATAGGGTATGTAGATGAATATTTTTGTAGATTACTTTAACAGAATAATTTTTCCTATGTGCATATTAGTTTTTAAAAGTTAATTGTGGCCTTGTTGGTATTTTAACAAGTATTGTGTTTCTTGCATTTGTATATAATACTACGTTGTTAGTTTATAGGCTGAGTGAATAGAATCAAATTTTTGATTCAATAAAAACTAAATATTTATTCTCCTTGATTTCATTGGCAACCTGTCATAGCTGCAAACTTGAACATAGAAGGGTGTGAACATTTAAATAACCTTCTTGATTCCATTGGCAACCTGTCACAACTGTAACACTTGAACATGGTAGGGTGTATAGATTTAAATAACCTCCCTCATTCCATTGGCAACATGTCACAACTGTAGCACTTGAACATAGAAATGTGTAAAGGTTTAAATAACCCCCCTGATTCTATTAGCAACCTGTCACATCTGCAACACTTGAACATAGAAGACTGCAGAGGTTTAAATAACCTTCCTGATTCCATTGGCAACCTATCACATCTACAACACTTGAAAATAGAAAGTTGTAGAGGTTTAAATAACCTCTCCAGTTCCATTTTCAACCTCTCACAGCTGCAACACTTGAATATAATAGGAAATTTTAAAGGTTTAAATAACCTCCTTGATTTTGTTGACAATCTATCACAACTGCAGTCTAAATGTTCCTCGTATAAATCTGACCATGCAAATTTTGAAGGTTCCATTGAAATATTTGTGCATCCAAAATGTCTCCTTTCTTCTGGAAGGTAAAGCACCATCTACAAAGTCAACAACATACAAATCAATGTTCTCTCTTTAATAGTGCTCAGCAATACATAAGAAACTAGTGCAATTCGTCCATTAATATGCCTAGATAATTTGAAGATCAATAAAGCACTAGTATGTGAATGGAAACACAAATTCATTGATGGCATGGTTTGTTGGTGTTTAGATGGTGTTGTTTCAGTACCCACCTAGTGTCAAGCCCTTGCAGGGCTAGTGGGCTTGTGGTCCACTTTACTCGTGCACTTGGATTGTTGGTTGTTAGGGGATGGGGCCCCCTGTTTGTGTTCCCACTAGCTAGGCCCGGTTAATGCCAATAACTCAAGTTGACGGCCCATTCAAAACCTCAATTTACAGAAAAAAATACATGAAACACATTAATTTACAAGTTAAAGCATAAAGGTGACATGCACTAATTTCTTGAAGAGATTCTCATTCAACCCTGATAACAAGTACAAAAATAATGAAATTATTGAATTGGGCTGTCAAACCTTTGAGGATAGATGATCCAAATACTTATTTTTTTAACAGCTTTCCTATAAGATTGTTGATATCAACAAATTCACTCACTTATGTTTATTAGTATTTAAAAGCTATTGTTTTATTTCCATACATATGTGTGTGTGATATCCTTATTGTAAATACATTTATATATCATAGTGAATCAAATAATTAGACTAAAACTACATTTGGCATCTGCATCCAAACACACTTGGACTGGACTATACTTACATAAGTCAACACTGAGAACCAAACCAGATTTTTGAAATCAGTAATCATGGTGTTATTGTCATTAATGTTTATATCATATTGGTATCCTCAGAATTCTTACAAATGGTCAATTTACAAAACCTTAACAAATATTCTGCATATATTCTTTTTCATAAATAGATAAAATATAAATACAATAATCTGCAGGAAAGTAAAAATTCCCAAGTAAAAAGTGAAAAGGGAAATGACCTGCCTAGATGTTTCCCTTTCATTATATTCTTAAAGAATTCCACTACTCTAGATGGCACGTGAGATCCTGATCCTATTTGAAACATATTTGTTTCCAAATACCTAAAAACATGTACAATTTCCACCAATACCATGCACAGTCAAGGAAAAAAAGTCCAAGACTCCACTCACAGGATGAACAATAATACCCAAGAATGCTCTCCCAAGACCATGTACAAAACCAATAACACCATGTTCTCTTGCACTTTCCAAAGGTTTAGTTAACACTCCAGAGAAACCAAATGCCACACCCTGTGCCGAAGCCTCAGTGCCTTGTAAAATGCCATCCTGAACTCCTGTAATTTTCCTTGAAGAATCCTACAAAAAATCCATAAAAATGTCATATAAGGACAATGAATATGTTCATATTTCTCAAATCTATGGATTTTTCCTCAATTTAAATATAATTTTAATGTTCACCTGTTTTATACGCAATTGAAGGAATTGTCCATATGTGGACAGTTTGGAAAGTCCTTTACTCAGAGATGCCAATGTTGAGCTTGTCATACCAAGTAAATCTACTCCAAAAAGAAAATGCAAGGGATTATGTATCAAATCTCTCCAAATCCGGTGGGTAATTGATGGTAAGACAACACTTTTTCTCATGAACACGTGTCTATGAACAACTTTCCTAAGATGGATCTGAAAAAGCAAAGAGTTGCAATGATCAGGAACATAACTTCAAATGCTGACTTGTTTTCTTTCCATTTAACATGAAGACTTAAAACAATCAATCTAAGATCACAACTATTGATCCATAAATTCGATCAGAATTATTCATATGTGGAAGTTGAATTGAGATGTTGCACTAACCTGCATTTTGACTATATTCCCAATAGTGTCAATTACATGACTCCAAATACCAAGCACTCCATGAGGCCTCTGGGCAGGTGTTGTCTCTAGTGAAAAATTTAACCTCATTTTTGCTATATCAATCAAACTAACCCATAAAACAAAGTAGTTAAGTAAAGTTCAACCTCAATTACATTGACATTAAAAAGATTATCCATTTTCATCTTTCAATGATCTGAATGAGATTAAAATTGCTCTCAAATGATGCAATAAAAAGCTCATTAAAAATCTCTTCCCTTCATCTTGATCCACCCGTAGCACCTTGACATAAGAGCAACAAAACAAAGTTATTTTATATTGATGTTTAATAAAAAAATATGAAATTATTGCTTTGGAATTGCCTGAAATGCTTTTCTTTCTTGCAAAGCAGTAGATTTTGAGGTAGGAATTGGATTTTAACAAAGTGTTTGGTGTTTTTTCTCTTTAATGTGATAATTTTGTATCTTTCCGATGGTCATGTATCTAGATTTCCTTTGTCAAGTTTTTGAGAATGGGAATCCCAATGCAAAAGAAATAGTCCTTTCAAACATGGCAACAACTTTTGATTGGATTCTGCTTTAGTTTGAAGTTTGTTGCTTCAAATCCTCTCTATGTAATTTTTTATGCTTTAGTTCCTAAATGATGTAAAGAAAAAACAATTAACACATTACACTATATTTACTCATTTGAACAAATGCATAATTTCTTCTGTTTCTTCCTTTATTTCAGGATCCTTTCACATTTTCTAATTATCATAGAGCAATATAGGAGCCTTTTGATTACTACATGTTTGGACAAAATTACATTCGACCATTGATTGATTTTAGGTATTTTTGTTGTGACTCCTAAGAAGGTTTTAGTTCTTGTTTTTTAATCTGATAGGATTGGTTGTATCTCATAGGAGGGTGTCTGATTATATATTTAATCAGTATTTGATCACCCCTAATAATAGAGAGGTAGATTTATTTTCCTCATGCTTTTTCCATTGATTTTTTTTTCTATTAACTATGTAGTTTTGACAAATGAACAATAAGGTTATTTTGATTTCTGAGACTAAAAATGACATCCTTGAGTAAATTTTTGAATGTAAGGGAGGTTGTCTATATGTTAGGCTTGCTAGGGGAATTGGATTGCTCAACAAGAAAATATTTCTAAATTAATGTAGCTCTAACTCTATGGGAAAGATGATAGTTTGATGGACATACACAATTCTACCGATGATAGTTTGATGGACATACACAATTCTACCTGTATGGGAGTGATGAGAGTTGGATGGAACATCTAAAGAGGTTCCAGATATGCTAGAGGAAAGCTACGAGGAAACTAAATTGATAATGTTTGAAGTTTTCATTTCTTTCTTAGATGTTGAGTCTAATTAATAAGTTTAATGTTGTGTTGCAACTTGCAGTTGAGTATGTTGATATGATAAAGGCTAGCATTGTCAATCCTCTAAAAGTTATCAGAATTGCATTAGTTGATGCAGAAAGGTAAAAATATTTATCTTTATTATAATTAGTGGAACTTGCAACTACAATATCTAATAAAAATCTACTTCCAAATATGTTTTTGCCATGCAAATTTTGAAACCTTATTTTCAGGTTGCAGCTCCAGATTGAAGTAAAAAGTGAATACCAACGAGAAAGAGTTTGGAGGAGCCGAAACCAATAGCGGTGGGAAAGTTGTGGATTTGCAAGGGGATTAAATGGGTCGAGCCCCTATAGGAGGTCCCTGCCCTTCCAAAATGACTATAGTTAAGGAAGGGGAAAACAATATAAGTACATGAAAATAGGAGTATTTTATTTATATAGTGTCAGTAAGTTGTACAGTGTCACTGAGACATTGAATGTAACCAATGAAATTTTGATTTTCCAACCAGGTTTAATAAAGTAAACTTTTAGAGTGGTTTTTTCTCCACTCATAAATACTATGTTTGTGTTTGTGTTTGATCAATCATATTTGTTCAAGAATTTTAGTCTACATTTCATGGTGCTTCTTCAACATTTGAATATCTATGATACTTGAAGTTTATATGCATTAATTTGTGAGGATTAATTAGGTTAGATTTGATTTGTAATGACTAAAGTAATGACTTACAAGACTAAATATATGACTAAATAAATGACTACCATGACTAAATAAATGACCAGTTAACAACAATCAAATTAATGATTAAATTAATCACTAAATATATGACTAAACAAATTACTAATATGACTAAATAAATGACTAAATTAATGACTAAATCAATGACCAAATCAATGACTAAATAAATGACTAAAATAGTTTAGTCATAAATTTGGTGGTGTTATAAATGACTACAAATAAACCACTAAAATAGTTACGTGACTAAAATTAATGACTAAAATATATGACTAAATAAATGACTAAATAAATGACCAAATCAATGACCAAATCAATGACTAAATTAATGACTAGATAAATGACTAAAATAGTTTAGTCATAAATTTGGTCACGTTATAAATGACCGGCAATAAACTACTAATGGTCATGTGACAAAAATTAGTCATATATATGCAATTTTTAGTAGTTTATTTAGTCATATATTATTGTTTTTGTACTAGTGAATTCACCCATATCTGACATGTGTTAGATGCCAATTTGATCACCTGCATTGACTGTGCTACCACCTCATGTTGACTGTATTGCCACCTCATTGTGATGCAGGAGCATCCAGTGGTGTAAGGGCAATCTTGCACCACACAAAAAATAGTTAAATTTCAAGTTTATCATTTTTTAGATGTTTTTACATTTTTGGATACACTTTTCATCATAATGAAATTCCCAATTTACAGTTTTTATTTTCTATTCCTGAGTTGAAAGATATTGCAGTTTTAGTTTCCCAGATTTGCACCTAGAAATCTTCTGAGTTGGATTTGAGGCACTTAGAGCTTCTGGAATGGCCCTAAAACTTTCCAAAATTGGCATAGCTAATTTTGAGCACGTTCTTGACTTCGAGACCTTTCCAATGGTTCAAATGGTTCGCGAATCGAAGCTTCGGATCAAAAGTTATGGCCCCGAGAAGTTGGTGCACTTTCTAGAAGATACAATTGCAAATGTTCTTTTAAAATTTGAACTTCAAGTTGTAATTTTCGGTGCCAAACCGCTTAAACTCAAATTTTAATGTTATTTTGGCTCCAAACTAAAGAGGAGCTCTATTTATGGATGGGTTTCTAGTATTTTTGGGTAACTTTTTGGGGACAAGCTCGCATATTGCGAAAGGGTTATTTTGTAGCTTTCTGTGCATGTGTTGTAGAACTTGGGGATTGAGATCCTGCATGTAAGAAGCTCCATTTTTTGAATAATAAAATTATTCTCTTATTTGTGGGTTATTTTCTATGTCTCGGGTTGTGCCCTCATCAAGTGGTATCAGAGTGAGGTTTTCTTGAGTGTGTGGACAAATCGCCGATCATGAGGCAGTTCGCACCAGGACCGTGGTTGTGGGTCGAGGTCAAGAAAGATGTCTCCAAGAGTGATACCTAGTAGGCATGGTGGTGCCAGAGGTGGTTGAGGTGGCAGAAATGCTAGTGGAAGAGATGCACTTGCAGCCCTCCAAAGACAAATTGACGCGTTACAAGAGCAGGTGAGGAGAGGGTTAAACCTGAGGGAGGAAAGTGAGGATGAAGGAGAGGAAGAAGGTTCAAATGCAGAAGAGGAAGAAGAAGCAATTGATCAAGACCAATTGCGGCTAATAAGGGCCATTTCAAAGATTGGGAAAAGACCTAGAGCAAAAGTCCCCAGTTATTCTGGAAGTCTGAACCTAGAAGAGTTGATCGACTGGATCAATGAGCTAGAAGAATATTTTGAGTATGAGGAAATAGAGGACCCAAATCGAGTTAAGTTTGTGAAAATGAAGCTGAAGGGCCATGCCAATATTTGGTGGAAAGAGGTCCAGTTGGAAAGAAATCGAAGAGGAAAAGGAAACATCACCAGATGGGATCGCATGGTAGAGAAACTGAAGAAGCAGTTCATACCAATGGACTACGAGTTAGATCTGTTGAAGAAATTGCAAGGGTTGAAGCAAGGAAGCAGATCTGTGAAAGAATATACTGAAGATTTTCACAAGATAATCATCAGAACGGGTCACACAGAGGCCAATAAGGAGAAGGTAGCCTGATATCTTAATGGGTTACGACTGAGTATTTAGGAGTTAAGCCTAGTAAGAATGACCACCATTGAGGATGTGTATCAGTTTGCTCTAAAGGTGGAAGAGAAGCTGAAAAAAAGATTTGATGGCAAGCAAAAAGGATGAGGAGGTCAAAGCAGAAGGGGCAATGGCAGACCTTTAGGAAGCCGAAATGGTGATGAGAAGACAAGTGAAGATGTGGGTACTAGCCAAAGCCAAAGGAATGATAACTTCTACCGCCCTCATGATCAAAATAGTGGTGATCAAAGAGGTAGAAGATGAGGGAGATATGGACAAGGATCTGGAAGAGGTGGTTTTAGAGGAACGTGTTTCCAGTGTGGTGAAGAAGGGCATTGAGCCTTTGAATGTCCACAACACCAAGGAAGGGCAGAAAAAAGGCCAGAAGGTCATGGAAGGGTTGCGCATGCAGATGAGGAGGCCCAATCTGAATATTCAGATGATGCTGAAAGGGCATAAACCCTAGTGATTAGGAGAGCCCTAGTGACTGAAGAAAAGGAACAAGAACAAAGGAAGAATCTGTTTCGCACAAGGTGCAAGTGTGAAGGAAAATGTTGAGATGTCATTATTGACGGTGGGAGCACTGATAATCTGGTGTCAGAGGAGATGGTCACAAAGTTGAAGCTGAAGAGGGAAAGGCACCTGAATTCGTATTGAATTGCCTGGTTGCAGAAAGACCACAAAGTTTTGGTCAATGAGCAGTGCCTAGTAAAGTTCAAGATTGGGAGCTACCATGATGAGATACTCTATGATATCATCCCCATGGATGCATGTCACATGTTGTTGGGGAGGTCATGGCAGTTCAATAGGTGAGATATACATGATGGCCACACAAACACTTATTCCTTGACAAAGGATGGGGTTCGTCACAAGTTGAAACCCCTAAAGAAGACTAAAGAAAAGGTATGCAGTAGTGCTAGAATTTTTTATGTAGATGGAATAAAATTCTTAGAAGGTATGAAGCATGAGCATGTGTGTTATGCATTGATTCCTAGAGTGAGTAATGAGGATAGTGAGAAGGTTCCAGAAGAAGTTTCTGGGATGTTGGATGAGTTTCGGGATATTGTTTATGATAATTTACCTAAGGGTTTACCGCCAATAAGGAAGATCATTCATCAGATTGACTTGATTCCTGGAGCTAGTTTGCCAAATAAGGCAGCTCATAGAATGACTCCAGCAGAAAATGAGGAGTTGAACAGACAAGTTCAAGAGTTGTTGAGAAAGGGTTTAATACGGGAGAGTTTGAGTCCATGTGCAGTACCTGCAGTACTAGCACCAAAGAAGGATGGGGAGTGGAGGATGTGTACGATTCTCGGTTACAAACAAGATAACAATCAAGTACGATTTCTACCAAGGATGGATGACCTCGATGGATCGCTTGGAGTGGAGCTCAAGATTCTCACAAAGATTGATCTAAAGAGGATATCACCAAACTTAGATTCGAGAGGGAGATGAATAGAAGACTACCTTCAAGACCACAAAGAGGCCTCAGACGTAGTGGTTAGTCATGCCTTTTGTACCAACCATCGCAACAAGATAACATTCATGCTCATGAACGAGGTACTAAAAGAATTTATGGGAAGTTTTGTTATTGTGTATTTAGATGATATTTTGATTTTCAGTAAGACGTTGGATGAACATCTGATGCATATTCTGAGAGCCTTTGGGAAGTTAAGAGAAGAGAAACTATTGATTAATCTGAAGAAGTGCAGTTTTGTGAAGAGGGAGTTAGTGTACTTGGGTTTTGTTGTCTCAGCAGAAGGTCTCAAGATGGACCCAGAGAAGGTGAAGGTTATTCTGGAATGGCCTACCCCAAGAACTGCTACCGAGGTGAGATCTTTCCATGGTTTGGCTAGTTTTTATAGAAAGTTCATTAGAAACTTCAAGGTATTTGTGGACCCCTGACTAAAACAATGAGAGGGATAGAAAATAATTCAAGTGGAGCAATGGAGCAGAAAAAAGTTTTGAACTGTTGAAGCAGAAGGTGACAGAGCAACCTGTTCTAGCCCTCCCAGATTTCAACAAGGTGTTTCAGGTGGATTGTGATGCCATTGGTTGTGCCATTGGAGCAGTGTTGAGCCAAGAAGGTAAGCCCATTGCCTATTTCAGTGAAAAGTTAAATGACTCCAAGAGAAAGTATTTTGTATATGATCGAGTTTTATGCAATAGTTCAAGCATTAAAGAAATGGAGACATTATTTGTTGGCCGGCTGAATTTATTCTATATACTAATCATCACTTTGGCAGAGCTAAATAGTCGAAAAAATTAAATCGAGGCATATGAAATGGGTAGAGTTTTACAGAAGTTATACCTTTGTTTTGAAACATAGGAGTGGGAAGTCAAATAGGGTTGCAGATGCCTTAAGTAGGAGGCATACATTGATGACAAAGATGCAGATTGAAGTGGTTGGGTTCAATGAACTCAAGACACTGTATGCAGAAGATCCTGATTTTGCAGAGGCTTGGAAAGCTTGCAAGGAACCCATTACAGTAGACAGGACAAGGTGGTTGGATTTCATAATCTAGGATGGCATGTTATTTAAGGGAAGTCAATTGTGTATCCCGAGGAGTTCCATGAGAGAGAACCTGATAAAGGAGAAGCATAGTGGAGGAATGGAAGGACATTTTGGTCGGGATAAGACCATTGCCATTATCAGTGAGCATTATTATTGGCCTCAGTTGTCACAGGATGTGAAGAAGTTTGTACAAAGTTGAAGGGTATGTCAGATGGCTAAAGGAGTGAGTCAAAATATAGGCTTATATCAGCTCTTACCTATACCAGAGAGGCCATGGGAGGATATAAGTATGGACTTTGTTCTTGGTTTGCCAAGGACACAACAGGGAATGATTCAGTCTTTGTGGTGGTTGATAGGGTTTTCGAAGATGGCACATTTCATTCCATGTCCGAAGACCCATGATGCGTCCACATTGCTGACTTGTTCTTCAAAGAGGTGGTGAGGCTACATGGTCTCCAAAGAGTATTGTTTCAGATCGTGACACCAAATTTGTGGGGTACTTTTGGAGGACCTTGTGGAAGAAGCTGAAGACAGAGTTGAAGTTTCAGTTCTGCACACCATCCACAAATAGATGGCAGACAGAGGTTGTTAACAAGAGTTTGGGTAACCTACTGAGATGTTTGGTAGGAGATAAACCCAAGGGATGGGACTTGATCTTACCCCAGGTAGAATTTTCTTACAATAGTTATGTCAACAGAAGCACTGGTAGATCACCATTCCAGATTGTGTATGGAGGTAGCCCCTGAACAGCTCCATAATTGAGGAAGATGGACCACGAGAAGAAAATAAGTGTTGAAGCCGAAGATTTTGCAGAACACATCAAGGATATACATGAGAAGGTAAGAGAACATATTAACAAAATGAATATGTAGTATAAGGCTAAGGCAGATCAGAAGCAGAGGTATAAGGAGTTTCAGATTGGTGATGAAGTGATGGTCCACTTGAGGAAAGAAAGGTTTCTAGTGGGAACATATAACAAATTGAAGATGAAGAAGTTCGGTCCTTGTAAAATTTTAAAGAAGCATGAATCAGGGAATGCATATAAGGTAGAGTTGTCGGATGGATTCAACATTTCCCCTGTGTTCAACATTTCAGATTTGACAGAGTATCATGAAGGTGGCGCAGAGGAAGTACCAATGATGGAACAATGTGGGATTCCAACATCTACTTCAGAAAAGGATGAGATTGAGGAAATCTTGGATAGTCATGTGGGAAGGAGTACTAGAAACATGTAGTATGAAGAATATCTAGTGAAATGAAGAGGAAGGCATGTGGAAGATTCATCATGGCTATCTAAGGTAGCGGTTGACCGGTTGGGTTTTTCTCAACCATATGAGACATGATGGGGTCACTTCTCAAATTACCCTGGGTGCCTGATGCAGGAGCATCCAGTGGTGTAAGGGCAATCTTGCATCACCCAAAAATAGTTAAATTTCAAGTTTATCATTTTTCAGATGTTTTTAGATTTTTGGATACCCTTTTCGTCATAATGAAATTCCCAATTTATGGTTTTTATTTTTTATTCCTGGGTTGAAATATATTACAGTTTTAGTTTCCTAGATTTACACCTGGAAATCTTCCAAGTTGGATTTGAGGCACTTAGAGCTTCCAGAATGGCCCCAAAACTTGTCAAAATAATCATAGAAGATTTTGAGCGCATTCTTGACTTCGAGACCTTTCCAACGGTTCAAATGGTTCTCGAATCAGAGCCCCAGATCAAAAGTTATGGACCCGGGAAGTTGGCGCACTTTCTAGAAGATACAATTGCAAATGTTCTTTTGAAATTTGAACTTCAAGTTATAATTTTCGGCCCCAAACCGCCTAAACTCAAATTTTAATGTCGTTTTGGCTCCAAACTAAAGAGGAGCTCTATTTATGGGCGGGTTTCTAGTATTTTTGGGTAACTTTTTGGGGACAAGCTCGCATATTGCAAAAGGGTTATTCTATAGCTTTCTGTAACTTGCATGTGTTGTAGAACTTGGGGATTGAGATCCTCTGCATGTAAGAAGCTCCATTTTTTGAATAATAAAATTATTCTCTTATTTGTGGGTTATTTTCTATGTCTCGGGTTGTGCCCTCATCACATTGTATGGATGCCACGTGGCAGATTCTGATTGGACCATGTCAACAACACCTGTTGACTTCACCTTGACATGTGTCATGCACCGGTTCTAGCACATCAACATGTTGATATCATCATTTTTACTAGTCAACCCCTTTGTCTAAAACTTTTTCTGGTCATATCTTTGTCATTTGAACTCCGTTTTCGATGAAACAAGTGGCGCCATGATGTTGATTTTGATGAATTTTGAGACAATCAATTTTTTTTGCCTTTTTGATTGGCCCCTAGTTCTTGTTTGACCCCAACTTTGACCAACATAACTTGAGTGTATGAGTTCCTTTTTGCCTGTTCAAGTTGTGTTGGGTTTGTATCAGTGATTTCTTTCCAATGATGCTGATTTGGTTGAATTTTGAGACTATGAAATTTTTAAGTTTTCTAGATCCACCTAGATTAGGACACCTACGCAAATATTTTCAAAATAAAAATGGGTTTAGATGCAATGGTTGCAAAGAGGATGGGCACAATAAGGGGCATAAATGCACTATTTGCAAACTTGATTTAGATGCATCCTATGCCATGGTTAATATGGCTAAAGAAGAGGTACCTAATCAAGCTTTTTTTTTATACAACTATTGTCTTCTCTATTTTATTTAACATCAAGTCATGTATTTTTTATTGTTTACATGGTAAATATGCTGAAGATGAAGGCAGTGATCTAGAATGGAATGAATTTTTATTTTTTGAGCTATCAAAAGGGGCTTTTGATCTGCTTATTAAAATAATGTACAAGGATAAAAGAGAATGTTGTTGTTGACCCATGACAAAACTTTCGAAGGGTAACAACTACTTTTACTTTTTATAGCTTTTATAATCTATAATGAAGAAAATGATCTTTTTGCATGAAAACATTATGAGTTATGTCTTGGAGTTTCTAAAATTCACAGGCCACCTCTTCCTTTCAAAATCAATAGGCATTAAGGATCACCCTATTTCTACATCCATAGGACCTTTTTTCCTAAAAAAATTCTTTTCCTTTCCAAAAATATTTGGTTTGTCTTTTCATTCCTTAGGGTTGGGATGCCTAATGCCACTTTAATTTACTCTCATATGCTTCTGTATTTATGTGGCAGGAATAACAGGAAGAACTATTATCAAGAAAGATATTATATTTATCCTCAATTAAATATTTTGGAGGCTTTTTGAAAAACTCTCAAAACATGGGGTCATTGGGTGGATAACAATGTTGACCCCAACAAGACTAAGTTTTCTTTCGTGGGTACTCAGCCTCCCATTGCAAGTAATTTTCTCACTACTTTTTTTTATTGAAAAGTTACTATCTATAAACAAAGTCAAAGATAACAAAAGTTGACACAGTCATCAACAATCTGGTCAAAAGATGATCACATTTTTAGTGGTAAAATGGGTTTAGTATTAGCTCATTTTTGTGTATGATTCTTTTATTTGGTTTTTCTTTCTCTTGATTTAAGTTTTCACAAACTAGATTATGAATAATGGTAGAAATTTTGAGAAGTTTCCTTATTAAGGAGTAATGGAGAGAATGACAAAAGCCTTACTGGTGATATTAAGCAGGGTTGTTGGATTCTTTTATATTGGAAAGATTGGAGTAGTGCATTTACCAGGCCCTAAAATGCTCTAGGATTGGCAACCTCAAGAGTGTCTTAGTGTTCATGTTTGTTCTTATACAACTCAATTTGCTCAGTTATCTCTAACTTTTCTACAGAGCTTTTTTCCACTTGTACTTTATTATCAACTCCTCCTCGTAGTTTATTACTTTATTCAAAGACTCCACATACTAACTTTGAAGTTCCTTAATAGTTTCAATTCTGAAGAATTTAAGTTTCATTTGTAAAGAATTTAAATATGGATCAAGTCTCTTTACCGCAAATAACCAAAGCAAGTCAATGGGATTGGAAAGTACATTTAGTTACAAATGAGATGCATCGGAGTAAATCAAAAGTGGTTAACCCTAAACAATAAGATGTAAATATACATATAAATATCCATGTGAGAAAGTTTAATCAATAAGTACCATGTTTTAAGAACATAATGATTTCATAGTCCATTAAAGATTTAAAAGAAAAAAATCTTCTACATATGTTTTTCCAAAATATTTTCTCCTTAAGTATTGTGCTTTTGAAAATTACTTGATTAATCTTGAAAATAGAGTTACAATTAGATGATGAGTATGGGGTAGGAATTTTTCTTACCATTAAAGCAATTGAATTGAATTAGCATGCGACAGATGCTTAAGTGGTAATTTTTTTCTCATACAATGTTGAATGCAAAATGTTGTGCAGATTTCTCCACACACTCCTTAAGATATAGGCCAAATGTGGTACAAATTTCTTGATACACTTCCTAAAATTTAGGTTAAATAAATTATATAATTTTGTTAATCTACTACTAATGTATAAGTAAATAGTAGGATTAACCAACTTTTCAAAAGGGAATATTCTAATTTTAATCCTAAAACATCTTTAGAACCTGCTCCAGGTTTGGGTTCTGAGCTCACCCAATTTCCCATTGTAGTTGATGAAATCAGGGCAGAATGTCCCTGTTGTGACCTATAAAGAACCTGCAAATAACACCCATGTGGGCGAATATGCTATTTTTCTGTGTAATATTGAGGAAGGGGATCAAATAAGGAAACTTCCCTGCTCCCATTTCTTCCACAAAATTTTCCTTGACAAGTGGTTGGATCACCAACAAACAATTTTCCCTTAATGAAGATTTTCCCTCATACCAAAGGAGACTTCCATTAGGCCAAGGAGAAGAGAGCAAGAACTAATAGAAGAGATTATGTTTTGGTTCTCTTCCTTCCATGGCCATGGATTTCCCAATAGGTGGTGGTTGGGTATGTGCAGGATCATCATGGAAAAAATAAGCCCTTAAGTGCGAAAAATTCAAAAAAATCAGAGTTAAGCAACTTGACGTAAAAATTTGAATAATTTATTTGTATTATTTTAAAAATATGTAAGAATAGAATCTATAGAAAATTGAATGTAGTTTCTAAACTACTAGGTTTTTCTTTTAAAAAAATTGATTTGGCAAAAATTTGCAATTTCAATGCAGTAGTACTTAAATTTCAGGGGAAAAATAAGAAGTAGGTGTCTGCCTGACCACCCTAACCACAATAAAATGATAATATTTTTTTATACGATTTTAGATATAAGTAGAGGTCTCATATCTTGATGTGATGCATATTTTTTTCTAATTTTTTTCTAAGTAAATAATTAATTATGAATTTTTTATTACAATTTTTAAAAAACATAAATACTCATATGTCTAACCACCTTAACTTGGTCAAAACTTTATGAAATTCATTTTTTTTAATCTTATAGTATGTGAAGCATAGAATTTGATGCATGTTTCAGATTCAAAAAATGTGACACCATTTAAAACTATAGATGTTTTTCAATCAACTTATCAATCAAGACTTTAGTGGTAATTCAAATCGAAAATGAATAATAATTATTTATTAAATTCAAGGTAAAGCATAATTTATATTGGTGGAAAGCTAAGAATCTCATTTAAAAACCATTTTCATTTCATCAATTTTGGGTAAAAAAAAAGTCATCAGCCACATACCCTACACATACCCATCATATCGCCACTTTTTGGCCCATCATGATCCTGCATATACTCGGTTAAGCTAATCATATTTGTTTTTTATCCTGCAAGTGGGTAATTTTCTTTTTGGATTAAATATTTTTGTTTCTTAAAAATTCTACAGTGATATCTTTTTCATTTAGAAGATCAGTATTTTTTATGATTCTGCTAATAAAATTATTTGGGTATTTCTATTAGGTCTTTTTAGTAAACAACATTGCATCTCATTGTGTTGGGTTCTTTCATGGCTTGGGCCATACATTCTATTAATTATTGTTGAAGCTTTGTAGATATTTTATTTGGACAATTGGGCCTCAAGATTTGTATATATATATTGTGTTTTTATTTCTTCTCATTCTCAGACCCAGATGGTTTGATGGATTCAATGTTTCAACAACAAAACTATTGAAAGCAATATCACTCTTATATATATATATAAACCACTGGAAAAGAATCCTTCTTATATACTGTAGACAAATAATTATATACTCTAAATGCATGTAGAGTTTTAAATGGATCTATAGTTTGTAAATTGGAACACTATTAATCCCCCTTCCTTATTGTTTCCTTTTGGCATTAAATGATTCACAAAAGAGTTTCCAGTTATTTAAAAGTATCTGTGCTAACACTATGTGTATAAATATGTATTCCTATGTGCAAACCATGCAACTTCTGATGCAATGATATAGCTCTACAAAGATAATAATGAGTGTCTTTTTTACTTGCCACAAATGTTTTATTCTTCGTGCATCTATATTCTTGCACTCACTTAAATAAAATTGATATTCGTAACCGTTTTAGGTTGTGCTCTTATTTTGTGTTATTTGCCTACAATTCATGCATGCTATGAAGGTAGAGAGAAATATAGAGGTAGAGATGAATATAGAGCGAGAGAGGAAGAGAGAGACAAATAGATAGAGGTAGATGAATATAGAATGAGAGAGGAAGAGGGAGAAAAATAGATCTAGAGATATAGAGAGAGATGGAGGGAGAAATAAAGATCTAGAGAGAGATAGGGAGATAGCAAGGGAGAGATAGAGAGCAATAGATAGATAGGAAGAGATAAAGAGATAAGAATGAAGAGGGAGAGATAGAGAGAGAAATACTTGATGACATAAATATATGAGGAGGAGGAGACGTAAACATATTGCAACAGACATAGCTTTATGAAACATCAAACAGACGGACACAAACAGGAAGATATATATGGAGAGAAAGAAAGACGGGAAGATTGTAAAATGAGACTGGGATGATGAAAGATAGATTAGGAACAGGGAGGAGCAAAGATATGAGATGGGGAGATGGGAGAGGAGAGATAGAGGTTGGATGGATAAAAGATAGAAAGGATAGGGAAGAGATGGAATGGAAGGACAGTGGATGGAAGAAAAGATGGAAGAATGGAGGAGGAGATGGATGAACATTAGAGAGAGTGGACACACGATAGGGAGAGAGATGGATGTGTAGAGCTAGAGGGAGACATTTCTAGAAATGGAGGGGGAAGAGAGGAATATAGAGGAAGAGATGAATATAGAGTGAGAGAGGAAGAGTGAGACAAATAGATAGAGGTAGAGATGAATATAGAACGAGAGAGGAAGAGGGAAACAAATAGATAGAAATATAGAGAGATAAAGGAGAAATAAAGATAGACATAAAGAGATAAGGAGGGAAGAGGGAGAGATAAAGAGATATAGATGGGTGGAGGGGGGGGAGGGGAGAGAGATAAAGAGGAAATGGAGAAAGAAAAGGAGAGAGAGATATATATATATATATATATATATGGAAAGACAAAAACAAGCAGAGAGAGAGGTTGAGATATAAAGATAGATAGGGGAATAGGGAGGGAGCAAGAGAGGGAGAGATGGGGAGAGATAGAGAGAGAGAGGGTGAGAAAGGGAGAGAGATACGTAGAGGAAGGAGATAAAGATGGGGAAGAGGGAGATATATGTAGAGAGGGAGAGAGAATAAGAGGGAGAGAGGGAGAGGGGGAGATATAAATAGAGGGTGATATAGAGAGATAGAGATGGATAGGAAAAGAGATAAAGAGATAGGGAGATAGATAGATAGGGAGATATATGTAGAGAAAGATATGGATAGAAAGAGATAGAGAGATGAGTGAGAGGGAGATCGAGTGAGAAATAAAGATAAAGATATAGAGTAGAAGAATGATGATGACATTCTTATTGTATATGATAATATAATTCAATGATATTAAATTATGATGCAACTAATGAAAATATTATTACAGACACACAATATTAATATTATTGTCATTTTGAATTCCTACAATTGATATTTGTGGACGTTTTTTATATAAACTATGTGATAGGATAGATATGCTAGTATAATACAATATTTATATCAAAATTCGTATTTATAATAAAAATTTGTATAAATAATATGTAATGAAATACCTTTAATTTCCTATTGATGTATCTCTTCAACATGTTATAATAAATAAAATCAAATATACATTAGTCAACTTTTGAGGGAATTGTCTATGGAGGTGACAATTTACACCATTGACCGTATTTATTAATTAATTCAAAATAAAAAATGAAAGCACTTTTTATTTTGAATTAATTAATAAATACAGTCAATGGTGCAAATTGTCACCTGCATAGACAATTTGCACCATTGCCCGTCTATTTCATCATGTTTATTCCATGGTTGATATGACAGGTGGGCGCCCTGTTCATCAATTTTTTTTGTCATTTCCTAACACCTTAAAACACTAAGCAATAGGCGGGCAGCTATTGTCTCTATTCTTTTATTTCTTTATTTGACTGACATTTACATTTTTAAGTTGTAATAAAAGGTAAAAATAACTAGTCAATAAGAATATTTACGTGGCGATCGACGATTGATATCGTATGAAATACGATTGAATGCATCTGAGCCATCAAATTTTCACCCTGTTTATTTTTTCCTGTTCATCGTTTGTTGGTCGCCGGACGCAACCATAGGAGAAGGATGCAACACGATACGCCGTTTGAATCGTCCACTGTTTCACAAGCACCTGCCATTTCCCCTTCCTCAGTAAACCACAGCAAAGCTTGACAATGGTGTCTTACAACCACTCCGAGAAAGTTCGTGGTACTATTCTATAAATTGAGTACTGAACTACGTATTTTCCATTTCCCCCGAGCTTTTGGTAGACAGAGGCACAGTATGGCTCAACAGCTCATTCCTCTGATGACGCCCTACCAGATGGGTCCATTTACCTTATCTCACAGGTCTCCTCTTCGTTTCTGCACGCCTCTGTTTTATCTCTCTCTTTTTTTCTTAATGTTTTAAATGCTGTTTTTCTTAACAATTTGATTTGCATTGCAGAGTGGTTTTAGCTCCCTTAACCAGGTCAAGATCATACGATTACATGCCTCAACCACATGCCATCCCTTATTACACTCAGAGAACAACTCCAGGTGGCCTCTTGATTTCAGAAGCAGCTGTTATTTCTGAAACTGGCAAAGGGTGGGTGAGAAACTTCTTTATTTTTATTCTGGAGAAATAAGCTCTAGGTATGTCAGGGGTTTAGGGCTTAAAGGCAATTGAAATTCTCTGTTTCATACCAGGTTTCCCCGGACGCCTGGAATATGGACGACGGAGCACGTTGAAGCGTGGAAGCCCATCGTCAGTGCCGTCCATGATAAAGGAGGCATTTTCTTCTGTCAATTATGGCATAACGGAAGAAATTCCCATGTTGGTGTGTGTTTATGTATATACCGGTTTATAATTTCTAATTGTAATTTTAATCCCAAACAAGAGGGGTAATCATTATTTATAATTATACTGGGGATACAGATTATCAGCCTAATGGCCAGCCCCCAATTTCCCCCTCAAGCAAAAGAGTGTCCGGCGAAATTGTTTTAGCAAATGGTATAGATGTGGCAGAGGTATCGGTTCCCCGCGTCTTAAAAACAGAGGAAATCCCGCATATTATTGCAGATTTTCGCAAAGCTGCAAGAAATGCCATAGACGCAGGTCAGTTTTACTTATGGGATTGATTTATTCTTAAATCTCGAGCGGTTTAGAGGTAAATATCCAATCAATAAACTGTTTTCTGTTCAACATAAAATGCCTGGGGTTTCTCCTGTAATAGGGTTTGACGGCATTGAAATCCATGGAGCCCATGGATACCTAATCGACCAGTTCATGAAAGACACTGTAAATGACAGGACGGATCGCTATGGCGGAAATTTGGAGAATCGTTGCAGATTTGGTCTTGAAGTGGTGGAAGCAGTGGTGGATGAAGTTGGAGCAGAACGCGTGGGGCTGAGGCTTTCTCCCTACTCAGACTATTTAAACGCCTATGACACAAATCCGGAGGCCCTCGGGCTTTACATGGCGGAGGCCTTGAATAAATACAATATTGTGTACGCCCATTTTGTAGAGGCAAGGCATGAAAAGGGAGTTGGAAAGGACAGGACCCTCTTTCCCATGAGGAAAGCTTTCAAGAATACTTTCATGGTAGCAGGAGGTTATGATGGTGACGAAGGGAACAAAGCTGTTTCAAGTGGCAAGGCAGATCTGGTAGCTTATGGCAGGCTTTTTATATCTAATCCAGACCTTCCAAAGAGATCTGAGTTGAATGCGCCCCTCAATGACTATGACAGAAGCACATTCTATACTTCTGATCCGGTAGTTGGCTATACAGACTATCCATTCCTGGAATTATGAGTCCATTCACCTAGTTAAAGGCAAATTCTTCTCAAATATATTATAGCATTAGATTTTAATAAAAAAGTAAGATTAAAGTAACATTGACATATTATTAACTTATATACAATGAAAGACCTTTTTTTAAAGAGTTTTTGCATTAAATTTTTAATCAATATTTTCTGATTTGCTATCATAAAATTAGCAATAGGTCACTTGGGTTATGGACTTTCTTCGCAAAAAATATGTAATCATTTTGAATGCCATTTCTAAGATGCTCTAGGGTTTGTGATAATTATATGTTTTCACATGTGGATGGCTCTTAAGAAGTAGTTTATAAAGAATGTACTAGAATGGAAATGTTGTGAGTATTTATTATATGGTTTAGAGTCAGACTAATTATTAGAGTTTCATTATTTTAAAAAATAATTTGGAAATTTGTAATGGTCTATTTATATGAGCTATTATAAGGAAATCTCATTTTGAAAGTAAATTAGATGTCAATATGGAGATTAGTATGTTATCCACATTTCTATTGCAATGCATTATCCTATTATTATAAACTTAATTATTTGTTACTCTTATCTTTCAAGTTGCATTATAAAGGAAAACTTTTTGTTATGTTTACAAAATTGAAATTATTGCATTAACTATTAAACACTTGATATTGCACTATTTTCTCTTTTTCTTGATTCTTGGTAATAGCATTAAAGTTGAGTAAGAAACTTGTGTTTATATTATGCCATGTAAGTATGCTTTCCAATTCTTCTTTATAGCTTGTATATTTTCCATGGCTTGTTACTCTAGCATAAAGAATAAAGTGCCTATTTTCCTCTTCATCTTATGTTTACAACCATATTTAATTTTGGCATGCTCACAATATCATGTCATTTACATTCATTCATCGTAATGCTATTCTTTTTTATTAGGGTAAATCTTCTCCACCATTAAATTGTTAGTAAAAGGTGTGTTGTTCACCTTGCATACAGTTATAATGTAATTTTATTTTATTTGTGGTGCATCTAGGGGATCTAGGGATACATGCATCACATGGGTTAGACATTCTTTGGGCCACTTTATGTATTGTATATACAACATTGGGATAATAATTAATATGGGCTTGCACATTAGAAAAATACTAAATATTAGGAAAACTTTGTAAAAAAAATAAATGAGGGGGGAATTGTTTTGTAACCTCATGGTATAAATCACATTGTTTATGTAATACTACTTGGTGGTTTTGTGGAATCTTATTTTTATAAAAGAAAGCACATAAGTAGTTGTTAAATTTGGCTAGTTAGGGTTTGGTTTGTTGGGTATTTTGAGTATCTCTTGTAGGTTGCATATGTGAGAAGAAGCATGAATTTTGAGGTCTAATTATCTCATTTTATTATTCACATGGTATGCATGTAGAGAGCTTGATGCTTCAAAGTTATTCACGAAGACTCTATAGATGTATTATAATCTTTGTTGACGAAATAATACATTAAGGATGGATGATTTCAGAGGCTAGGTTTTTCCCTCTAGAGGGTTTTCTTAGGGTATACCTTGTGTCATCATTGGTGATTTGTTGTCTATTATTTTGCATATAGATTTTGAATACTTGATTGCATGATTTTCTCCCTTGGGGTTATATGAAAATAATTGTATATGGCTGCAATTTTTTTTTCATTTGGTATTAGAGCTTGGTTGCTAGGTTGTGGGAGGAGATCTCCCTGTTATTTTCAACTCTTGGGGGGAGTAATTTTTTGTGC
This sequence comes from Sequoia sempervirens, assembly GCA_007258455.2. Taxonomy (NCBI): domain Eukaryota; kingdom Viridiplantae; phylum Streptophyta; class Pinopsida; order Cupressales; family Cupressaceae; genus Sequoia; species Sequoia sempervirens. The sequence continues at coordinate 115,716,613 of VDFB02072274.1, forward strand.
ATAGTTGAATCCATGGCTTTGCATGAGAAGAATGAAGACACTTGCAAGGTATGAGGGTTTTGTGCATATTGTTGAACTTAACAAATTTGGGGTTTTGGGGTTGCAAATGTATAGTAATTTTTTACAGATCTAGGATTTGGAATATAAGTTGGAAAAAGTGTTTACTCTAGGTGTTCACTATGGTCTTTCCAAGAGAATTTTCATAGATGACTGTGTGAGACAAAACAAACTTCACCATTAGATCAAAGAAGCCTAAGAAACAAAAATTGACATAAAATTTAGCCTACTTTGGTCATTGGAAAAAAATGCAATTTTTTTCCCCCTTGCCCTAGCTCTACAATCATTCAAGGGTGTGCATTGGAAAATTTAGATGGTAAAAAAAAAATTCCCTATGCATGCAAAAATATTAATTGATTTTTTAAAATTTGTTTTAAAAATAATAATTTGGGACAAGTAGAGGAGGGGGTTGTGAGGTCTATAGGCCTAGTAGCCCCTACACTAATTGATGATGGCCTGAGAATAGGTTGTGTGGCGTTATCAACCCCCACTGACATTGTAGGATCCTAGTTGACAATTGTCAAGATTGATAAGCCTTAGCCCCCTAGTTTCTCTGACCCGCTTATGGGGATGAAAAAAATTCAAAACATTTTTTTATTTTTATTTTTAAATTTGTCACTCCCTCTTTGTTTATGTGCCACCCCCTATGACTAGTGCATCGTCGCCACTAACCAACCATTAGCGAGCCACCCCATAGCCACCACTATAGGAATAATTGGACAATTTCTATATAGGAGACATAACTTTCACCTCAAGTATAAGTTTTTTTACTTTCAATAGTCATTGGAAACCTATTTTTGAGCACTATGGTGTTGTATCAGTGATTTTTTTTAGATTTAATTATTTTGATAGAGAAATATTAGCTAAAATTTGGATTTATTTTTCAAACTTAGAGAGGTCATAACTTGTGCATACAAAGTTAGATTTTGGATTTATTGTAGTCAACAAAAAGCTTGTTCAAAGCACTAAAAAATGAATCATATTTAGAGATGTTTTTATGCAATTTTTTAATTAGAATTTCCATTTGAATTTTATGGGTTCCTATGACTATGGTACTTTGTGAGTTTATGGAAAATCGAGTTTGAGGTAATTTGGTGTTTGAGTCATTGGAAACCTTTTTTTCTAGATTGCAGGAATTGGGTAGCCCCTTATAAATTGTAGTGCGCTTGGTAAATTTTTTTCACGCAACTGGTGACACTAACATGACACACCCTTTGGTACCACGTGGATAAAGGGAAGACTAGACCTCATGACCTCTTGCCTACAACAAGATGCTTTAGCCAATCGAGCTAAGCCCTTTGGCCCAAGCTATTGGAAACTTACATGTGTATCTTTGATTATATTTATTTGACATGAATACCAATATATTATTTAATTTATGTGTTGAATTGTGAGATCTATGAGTTATACAGTGTTGTAGGTTATCTATACTTACAAGTTTCATACATGACTTAGATGTGTTTATACCCATAAATGTTTCATTGCACGTATGCATATTTTTATTTGTGGCTTGGTTTGTTCATATTTTTATTCGTTTTACTATCACTACGAGTTCAACATGGACTATTGAGGAGATTGTTCAACTCTTGGTCCTCACAACAATGAATCATTTGAAAGGTATTTTCACATTTTTTTTAGATGCATTTTATTTCATGATTTATTTTTTCTCATGGGAATGAGTCTTGAGATATGATGTTGGTTCTACAAGGCTTATTTCAAGATTATTTGGCATGATTTGTCTATTCCTAAATGTCTTCTCATGAGAATGAGTTTTGAGATTATTTGAGGAGTGTAGAGGATGTTTTGGGTTTGTTCCCTTAATTCAAGAATGAATTATGGTTTAATCTTCCTTTGATTTGAGAGGCTTACATCTTAGTTATGAATAGATGTGGATAATAATTTTCTCTTTAGGGCTTAATGAAGGAGATCATACTTATCACAACTAAATAATTTAGAGGTGTGTGTAGAAAGACATACTACATGTTTTGATTTGTTAGTGTACTGTAGAAAATTGTATACCTTTACAATTTTAAACTATGTTTTGGTACCTTAATTTATTGTACTTAATTAATCTTCTAATTTTCCAAATTAGGCATTCCAAAGCCTTATTCTCACCATTTTCTAAAAGAGGAACCAATAGTAAATAAATGCATTTAATAATTAAATTGTCTTGGATCATGTGCATGTCTTGGAGATATAGGCCAAGACCCATTTGTCACATGGGTCCCCCTTATGAGCTAGGACCTAAATTAAACAATGTTTTTGGAGGAAATTTAACATTCAAAATTTAAATTATAAGTGTTAGCTTTTGGAACCTAATTTTTGGGAAATTCTATAAACACCTATAAATACATAGTTATTTGATAATTTGAAATATAACACTTAAAAAAATAAAGTAATCTAAGGATAAACCCACAAAAGTGGTTTACAATTCGAGTGAAGAAGGAAAAGTTGCAAAAGATGACCCCATGCTAAAAATATTGGTTTTTTGGGGTTTGAACGAACTTTTTATTTGAGCGAACCCAGATGGGGTTCGCTAGAACCTCGGTTCGAGTGAACCCATTAAATGTAGGGTCCCACCATTCCCGAGGAAAAACAGAAAGAAAACCATTATGGAAAGGGGGTTCACTTGAACCAAGGTTCAAGCAAACCTTGGTTCGGTTGAACCCCCTGGGGGTTCAGTTGAACCCCCCTAGTTCGAGCAAACCCCCCTTTTCCCACCTTCTGAACCTCTAGCACCAAAAAACTCCAAAAGTTTTCCCTTTGAAGCTTGGGTTGAGGATGAAAATGGAGGAGACTTCATAGACCCAACTAGATGATGGTAGTCCTTAGAATAAGCTATCCAACTAATATAATTTTAATATGTTTTGGTTTCATTATGTATTTATTTTTTTAGTTTTATTAAACATAGGGTTTTCATCAAAAATCAAATTTTTGTTTTGCACATGTGGAAAAATATGAGTGCACCAAATATTGAAGTCCTTGATCCAACAAAAAATAATGAATTTGGATACACAAAAAAAAGGTTATGTTGTATACGGTCCGCCTATCTCTGAATTGCAATTGGTTTGACTTTGAAACTTGATTAAGGAAAAAATATTCAATAAAACACTATGATACCAATTGGAAGCACTATAAATCATAGTTACAAATCTAAATTCAAAAAAATCAGAATTTTATCCTTCATGGAAATTTTTTTATGTTGTATACAGTGAGCATTACTCCTTAAAAATGGTGTTTACTGAAAAACTAGTTTTCGAAGGAGATGGAAAAAGAAGTGCAATCTGATTCCAAAATTTTTGAAAAAATAATATTTAGAATCAACATAAAAAATGTCACAAATCACTAGTTTGCATCATCTTCAAATTCCTCACACTTTATAGCCACTATAGGTGCTCGAAAGTGAAGATTTAGTTAGAAAAAAATATTTCAGTGCCCTGCCAAAAATTGTAAATAAGTATTGTGGGATCACTCCTAATATTCATCCAAGAGAAAATATTATTTTCAAGAGCATTCAAGAGCAACATTATCAGCCATTTGTAACAGTAATCAAGATCCTAACATCATGTCAAAGTTTATGTGTGTTCATGTTATCTTGTGAAGGCTAAAAGGTATTGTAGGTCTTCATGGATCCAAACATTCAAGAAAATCAAGCAATCAAGATCTAATTCCCTTGAAGTAATGTGTATATCTTAAGTCCTTAAAGGAAGCTATTGAAGGGTGGTGAGTTGCAACAATTATTCATTCATCATTTCTTTCATTTCTATTCAAGGTTTTTATCATTGACATTGTCATTTGAAAGTAGAAACACTATTCATAGAATTTGACTAAGGCAAGCCCGTAAAATGGCCCAACATTTTCTCATCCTTTCAATGTGTAGTTTATAGGTTGAAAAAGGATTGAAGATATCTTAAAGATAAATTTTGCATTGTTCATTTGTTGTCATTAAAGTTGTCAAGATGCATAAACTAAGTTACATAATTCATTTCTGACATTCTGACAAATTTGTAGGTGGAAAATAGCATCTTAGATCCAACACTAGAGGACTATAAAAAGTGTTTTTGGATGCCCTAATAAGGACCCATTCACATAGGGTGAACCAATCCTTCTTCACATGTTTGAATGAGCTTTTGGTGATAGGTACATTCCCTCTAATATCTCCCAAATCTACTTGCAAAATGTTGTTACAGTATGTTTATCTTTAGGAACCCGCATTTTACATATTAGGTCATATAATTCAATTAGTTTGATTAGTTTAATCATTTTAAATCATTCTTAATCTTCCTAAGACCCTAAAGAATCAACCAACCTAGATCTGATTGAGGTTTAAAGTCAATCTCTTAGCCTTGTTGGTTTGTATTCTAATGAAAATTTAGGAAGAGGCCCCTTGAATCCTAGGTTCTTTACATTGACCTAACATCACCCTTTTCCCTTCTTTTTAGTAGGTTCTCTCTTTGGCCTTATTCTTCTAGATCAACACCATATATTCGTAAAATAAAAATATTCTTATCATAATCATGTCCTATCCAATCTACTCTATCATAATGAATGTAATCCATGAATATAAGTGTGCAAAACAACTAGTATTAGTGTCCAAGATAGGTATAACAAGTGAATAAGATTGCAAGAAAAAGTGGATCTCACAACTATTTTAATTTATCTTCTATATATATTTTGTCAAACCTATGATTGCCAGATCATATCCTTAGTGTTAGGATTTAGTTGTGGTGCACCTAGGAGGTGTGTTTAGCCACACTAGGTAATTTTTTGGGGCCACTTGTAAGTTGTATTGTAACATTGGGTTATTGTTTTATTATGTGTGGGAGACATAGGATAATGATTTAATATTAGGGGAAAGTATTTAATAATGTGAAAATTAGTATTCGATATTAAATGAGGGGTCAATGGTTTTGTGTTCATATTGTTTTATGGCACATGGTTTTTATCTTACCACTTGGTTGTATTTTTGTGATCTTATAATTTTTTATAAAAGTAAACACATGTTTAGTGGTTAAGGTTGGCTAGGTGAGTGGGGTTATAAAAAATTATTGAGTCTATTTAAGGAGTGCATATGTGAAGCATGGCATGGGATGTGTGGATTCATGCTTGTACACATAGAGGATGCATTGGAGAGGCTTGATGTTTCATTGCAACTCTATAAATGCATGCATTATTTATTTGTTGAATAATAAATGGAGTATGGACCATGCTTTTGGAGGTTGATTTTTCCCCTTTTGAGGGTTTTTCCAAGGTATATCTTATGTATTCTCATGGCTTGTCTATTTGATCTATGCATTTGGTTATTTTGTAAGCTTGTATGAATGTTTTTCTCTCATGGGGTTATGTAGGAAATATATTAAATGAACTTGATTGATGCATTATTTCCTAATAGTTGGTATCAAATATTTCATGGATTATGAGAGGTGTGAGCCCCCAGGTTTTCTTATAACCCTTGTTTGAGTAGATCTGCTACAAAGTTGAATCTATGGCTATGTAGGAAATGTCATAGGTAGTACAAGGTATGAAACACGTGTAGGTGTTATTTTAAAAACTTTGTCTTTGGGGTTTACAAATTTGTTGGGCTTATTATAGATCCAGGGTTTGAGAAATTTGGGTAAAAAGGGTTTCTTAGATTGTGCTTCGATATGAGGGTTTTATAGAGGAAATTTCACAAATGACCTCTTGAGAAAAGAATGATATCACAATTGGATCAAGGACGATCAAGAAATGGAGATTCATATAAAATTTATGCTATTTTGGCCAGTATGAGAAAATGTTTTAAAAAATTCCCATTTACCCCCCTCGCCCATACAAGACCACCATTTCTATAGATTTAAAAAAAATAAAACTAATATATATATATATATATATATAAATCCTATGATTAAAAAGGTTTATTGAAAATCTTTAACTAAATTTTATAAAAATATATATTTGGGGGAGGGGGGATCGAAGACCCCCCCCCCCAACCGCCGCCAATAACTCTACCAATTAGTTGTACATTGATGTGATAGGTTGGTTAGCTTTATGCCATTGGATTTGTTAGTTGACATCAACCTTCGAGCCAACATTCAAGGTCATCAAGCCTTAGGCCCTTGACTCTTGGATCAAGGTCTTGTGGGGGACCAACCCCTTACCCCACATGGCCACACAAAAATTTATTGCCCATAAATTTAATAATTTAAAAAAAAAAAAATTATGCCACCTCCTCAGTGCTACTTGAGTGTTGATGATGGCTCAACTCGAGGGCCACTCCTTTGCCACTTGTAAGCTAGACTATAGTACTTTTTTCAAACAGGCATAACTTTCACCCAAAATATCTAATTTTTGACTTCGAATAGTTGACGAGAAGCTCTCTTTAAGCACTACATGTAGTGGTATAGGTTTGGTTCCATGATTTTTATATTTATATCATTTTTTGGGAATTCAAATTATATATTCTTTGTTTCATGGTTTTAGTCATAACTTTTGCATACAAAATTGGATTTTCAATTTTAAATAAGCATTGGAGAGTATGTGCAATATACTACACAGTGGATTAGGTAGATTTTCAATTTTTTTGTGTAGAGAGAGGATTTACTTGTTTGGTCAATTGTAGGTGCATGGGATTTGAGGTGTGATTATGTGAGCATCTGGACAAGTCAAGAAGTGAAACCTTGAGGGAATACATGTTTTCTATGATATTTATGATGGTAGATTTGATTATTAGATTGGTGCTTTTTGGTATAGGTTTATAGGTGTTTTTTAGAGTTGGATTGGGTGGTGACAATTACACATGTTTTCTTTTGTTTTGAGGTCATGGCTTGACATGTGTAGACACTTGGAGTCTCAAGTGGGTGATAGTTGAGTGCAAGTACAAGGTTGGTGATTTGGTTATGGTGTTATGGATATGCAGGTACATTTGAGCATTGGCACAACATGATCATGTATGTGGTTTTTTGGTGTGACATTGTTTGGTGTTAGAAGGTTGTTCTCATCTCCTAGATGTTTGAATGGTTCCTTGAATATGATTACTAATTTGTGGACATGTTTGGTGAATTAGATATGTGGTTGAATTGGTGTTTGAGTCTTTTTGTATACATGATTGTCTTCTTTGATATCTTAGTTTGTAGGTTACTAATATGATGATGATTTTCAATGATTTATAGTTTGGGATCTTTGAGTTATGCAGGTTGTGGATTAGCAACCCATTTTATTCTAGTGGGATGACTCAAATGTGGATTGTCTATATCCATGAGATTGATATTGATAATTTTGCCATGATATAGGTTCTCTTGATACCAAGATGTTTTGAATTGGTGCATATGATATCCTAGGAGGAGATGGTTAGATCATAATGTCATGTTTGGATTCCCAATTCTACAGTTGGAGCTTTGACATTGATCTTGTTGGTTCTCTTGGTATTGAGTATATTGGTCACTTTCTTGGAAGCTTCATGATAGTGCAGTGTTGCATTTGGAGCTTAGCATGGATTGATTGTTGGCAGGTGCTCATGGATACCTGGAGACTTGGGTGAGGCTAGAGATCTCTTGTGATTAAAGACATTTTCTTGAGATGGTTACTCTTTGGAGGTTTTAGCAAGAAGATTGGGCAGCCTTCACAGGGTGATCGCACAATAGTGGTTTACAATTTTTGGCCAAACTAGACAATAAAATTATTATTTTTAACTAAATCTTCACATTCAGGCACCTATAGTAGTTAAACCATGAGGAATTTGAAGATAATGCAAACTAGAGTCTCATCACATTTTGTTTATAGATTCTAAAAATATTTTTTTCAAAATTTTTGGAATTAGATTGCACTTCTTTTTCCATCTCCCACGAAAATTGGTTTTTTCAGAAAACAACATTTTTAAAAAGTGACGCACACCATATAACACATAATTTTTTTTCCATGAAGGATAAAATTCTAATTCTTTCGAATTTAGATTTGTAACTCTGATATCTAGTGCTTCCACTTGGTTAGATAGATTTTCATTGAATATTTTTTCTTTAATCAAGTTTCAAAGTCAAACCAATTACAATTCAGACATAGCGCGACCGTATAACACATAAATTTTTTTGTATATATAGAAATTCAATTTTTTTTTGTTGGATCAAGGACTTCAATATTTGGTGCACTCATATTTTTCAAATTTTTTTTGATAATTTTCTATTTTTCCACATGTGCAGAACAAAGACCTTCATTTTCGATGAAAAACCTATGTTTAATAAAACTAAAAAAACAAATACATAATAAAACCAAAACATATTAAAATTATATTTGTTGGATAGCTTGTTCTAAGGACTACGATTCCAGTTGGGTTTGTGAAGATTCCTCCATTTTCATTCTTAACCCAAGCTTCGAAGTGTAAAAATTTAGGTTTTTTTGTGGACAAGATAAAAAATTAGTGAAAAGGGGGGTTCGCTAGAACCAGGGGGGTTCTAGTGAACCCCCAGAGGTTCAAGCAAACTAGGGTTCATTTGAACCCCCTTCCCAAAAGGGGTTGGGTATGTGTAGGATCATGATGGGCCAAAAAGTGGAGATATCATGGGTATGTGTAGGGTTGAGGATGAAAAAAATCTATAGCTTTCAAATGGTATCACATTTTTTGAATCCGAAACATGCGTCACATTCTATGCTTCACATACTATAGGATTAAATTTTTTTTAAAAAAAATCATGAAGTTTTGTCCAAATTAAGGTGGTTAGACATATGATTTTTTATATTTTTAAAAAGTTGTAATAAAAAATTTATAATTAATTATTTACTTGGAAAAAAATTACAAAAAAATATGCATCACATCTGGACATGAGTCCTCTACTTATATCTAAAATCTTATAAAATAATATTATCATTTTATTGTGATTAGGGTGGTCAGACAGACACCTACTGCTTATTTTTTCGTTGAAATTTAAGTACTACTACATTGAAATTTCAAATTTTCACCAAATAGATTTGTTTTTTTAAAATAAACCTATTAGTTTAGAAGCTACATCAATTTTCTACAAATTCTATTCTTACATATTTTTGAAATAATTTAGATAACATATTCAAATTTTTATGTCAAGTTTCCCAACTCTGATCTTTCTGAATTTTTCGCCACTTAAGGGCCTAATTTTTCCATGATGATCCTGCAAATACCCGATTTTCATTTGTTTTTTGTTCATGCATGCATTAAATGGGTTCGTTTGAACCCTGGTTCGAGCGAACGTGTTTTTGGTTCATTCGAACCCCTAGAATGATTTTTTTTGTCATGGGGTCATTTTTTACAAGTTTTCCTTCCTCATTCGAATTGTAAACCCCTTTTGTGTGTTTACCCCATAGGTAGATATGGATGCGAGTTCATGATGGACCTATAGAGGAGATTGTTCCTGGAGTGATTCATGATGACTTGGTTATCCCACAGGAGCATTCTCATTCCCCACTCTTGGTCTATTTAGTGGTTTATCATATGGAAGGTACTTTCCCGTTCTTGTTTTAGTTGTGTTATATTTTGTGTTTTTTTTTCTCATGGCAATGAGTCTTGAGCCATGGTATTGATTTTGGGAGACTCATTTGAAGATTATTTAGCATGATATTTTATTAATTTATTGGATCTTGAGCCATGCATAGTTGGTGTTGGAGGATTCATTTTGAGGGATGTAAATAGCATTTCTATCTCCTTGTACATATGATTCTATTCATATTATCATTCATTGATGAGGAGTTTTATGAGATGGTTATTGGGCTGATTTTCTTGTTTTTGGGATGGATATTCTGAGTTTGACCTTCCTTGATTAGAGAGGCTTACATCCATGTTGGTATTACACATGATTTATATGTTTTGTGTGATCTAAGAGATTTAACATTTGGGTGTTGTTGAGGATTTTTATTTGGGGTTTAGAGGAGATCATACTTGACATGACACAAAACTTTGAGGTGTTTGTAGAAGGACATGTTATGATTCATAGGTTTTCTCTCTTCATTTTATGGTTCCTTCTTGGAGGTTCATGTTCATATGATTTGGGAGGATTGTGGTGACATGTTGTGAGAGAGTATGCAGCTATTGGTGTTTGCATGTGTGGATCATTATATTTTTTCTTGGTACTTCATGCTTTTATCATTTATCACACCTTGATATGAGTTTTGATTGGTAGACTTGATATGCCTTGATCATTTTCAGAATTGACATCACCCATGGAGTGGGAGTTCTTGGATATGTATGTTCTTCATTGATAGGATTGATATAGGGAGCTTCATTATGGTTTATGGGTTGAACATATGTTGGAATGAGTTTACATAAGTTGTTCATACCTACGAGGTATAAATGGTTGGATATATTAAGTTGTGGATTCTATTTCTAATCATGTGGGTTTTTACCTTTGACAACAACTTGGAGCCTTTGTTATCACTTGGATTTGATGCTTTTATTCTTGGATTAGTGTATCTTCACCTTGGCATGTTCCTTTTCTTACATGAGTGGCACGCTAGAGGATAAGAGGAGTTCTTTCTTGAGATTATGGTCACTTTATTTTTATTGTAGGATTCTTGATGGAGCACCATAGCATGTTGGAGGTTCATGTGGTTTCATGTATGGCTTTGATGATGTATTTCATTGATTGACACTTATGTAATGTATAAAAAACTTGGGAGAATATTAGGATTCAGTGTTGTACACCACTGCAAAAATTTATTTATTTATATGTTGTAATTAAATAATTATTTAGTTGTGGTGCACATAGGAGGTGTGTTTAGCAACACTAGGTAATTATTTGGGGCTACTTGTAAGTTGTATTATAACATTAGATTATTATTTGTGTGGGAGACATAGGATAATGATTTAATATTTAGGGAAAGTATTTAATAATGTGAAAACTTACTACCTAATATTAAATGAGGGGTCAATGGTTTTATGTTCACATGGTTTTGTGGCACATGGTTTTATCTTACCACTTGGTTGTATTTTTGTGAGCTTGTTTCTATAAAAAACCACATGTTTAGTGGCTAAGGTTGGTCGGGTGAGTGGGCCATGATTATTGAGTCATTTTGAGGAGTGAATATGTGAAGCATGGTATGAGATGTGTGGATTCATTCTTGGACACATGGAGGATGCATTGGAGAGGCTTGATGTTTTAGAAGTATTCATTGTAACTTTGTAAGTGCATGTATAATTTATTTGTTGAATAATAGATGGAGTATGGATGATTTTGGAGGATGGATTTTTTTCCTCTTGAGAGTTTTTCTAGGGCATATCTTGTGTTATCTTATGGCTTGCGTATTTGATCTATGCATTTGGTTATTCTGTAAGCTTGTATGGATGCTTTTCTCTAATGGGGTTATGTAGGAAATGGATTAAATGAACTGGGTGTTGATGCATTATTTCGTAACACTTAGGTTTAAACATTTTGACCTTAGCTTGAATTTTCTCCTTAATGCTCCTTGTGAAACAAATGATAAAGAAATCACTTGTGAATCCTTTAATTTGGATGGCTAATTTTTTAAATTAAGTCTGATAACCATGCACAAAACCAAGTTGCCACAATTTGGTTAGCTAATTTTTTAAATTATGTTTGGTAGCCATACACAAAATCAAGCTGCCATAATTTAGTTAAAACTCTTCTAATATCTTCATAGGAACTACAACGAAAAAAACCTAAAAGAAGCTATATTGATTTAGTCCAACTATGGTTTAGATTAGCCTTCTTGTACCATTTATACCATTGGATTGGTTATTTTTCCAAGTTGAATGAGGAAATAGGGATTGTGTTCCCCCACTAAGTACCAATTACCATGGAAAGTAACATATTGCTTAGCATGGTGGATGCAACTAGTAAGGCCTCTATGGTTAAATTTGGAAAAATCAAGTTTAAGTCCTCGAGGCTTGTTATTAAAGGATGAATAAGAGTCAGTACAATTAGAGTGGTCATGGAAGGATTGAAGGTCCGTTAGGTAAGTGAGAGAGTTTATAAAAGAGGAGATATTAAACTTAAATTCATTGAATTTAGTGTCTAGTGTAGCATCCATTTCCTTGGATTGGGTGTTCACCATTAGGAGGGGCCCCAAAGTTATTGATAGAAGTGTGCTCGAATTGGCATATGGAAAATTCATCACCAACAATTCATCGAAGGAAAATTCACTGTCAGCAATTCACCGTCATGGAAAATTCACTGCCAAGTAAAATTCATTGCCAACAATTCACCAATATTTTTTTATATATTTCGAAAACTTGGTGAATTGTTGGCGATGAATTTTCCTAGAGCCGCTTGAATTATATCCCCAAAGGATCAACTTGAAGAGAGGATCATAATAGGACAATCGACCTGATGATGATTTACAAAAATATCTTAACATTCTTTTGAACTTAAGAGTTTTAAAAATTAAGATCTCTGTGGGTTTGACATGTATTCATGTTCTATGATTTATCACTCGATGAAAATTTATTTGTCATAGAATAGGTGTTCAATGACACTATCCTAATATGAAACTAGTGCAAAGAAATAACCCCAAAAGTAACGAGGTGCACTGAACCAATCCCACTAATCACAATATGACTAAAAACTATAGACAACCAAAACTATGGCTTGCTTTACAAAAGCATAAAAAGATAAATAGATAGAATGGAAAAAGATCTTTGAAGAGTCTAATTTATGCCGATCCAAATGAATCAAATACAATGTGAGTAACTCCTAAAACTAACGTAAAACATCATAGATGACTTCGTAGAACACTGTTTTAAAAGCACTTACATCATAGATTACAAATATAATTTCCAAACAAGAAAGGTACAGATTCAATCTAAAACGCTTGTAGTGCATTCATAGATTTGTGCAAATCTAATGTTTTCCCCTTTGAAGATATTTGAACTACTTTAGAAATTTATTTTGTAGAAGACCTGGTAACTCTTTGGTCTACGGAGCTCAAGGTAGAAAGTCTACTATATTCGACTTTAATAGGGGAAGTAAATTTGTCCCAAGAATTTGTACATGTTCAATCAAGCATGAGAGAACCTATTTGGATTATTTTATCAATTATTTTTATTAAACTATTTAGAAAAATTAATTACTTTCAATTTTAATAGGGGAAGTAACTTAGTCCCTTTTGGAACTGGTTGATCAAATAAGTTATAAGAAAATTTCATTTTAAGGAAGGGTATCTTAAGAATGAGTGTTTAATTATAGAAGGAAAATATTGATAAGTATAGAGAAACATTACATTTGAAATCATTCAACGATATATTGAAATGTATTTGAAAGTTCACTATAAACATTTATGATTTTGAGATAAATTAAGAACCCGGTTTAACATAAATTAGTATTTCAAAGAAAGTAACATATTTTATAACTAATTAAAATATATGGTAATATATTTGTTCACTATCTCTTTCAATTTGATTGGCTAATTGTCATGTTTCAAAAGTAAAAATTAATATTATTTGAAAAAAAGTTAAATTAGTTAATTGTTACAAGAAGAGAAGGGCAATTTAGATGACACAAAAGGTGAAATCATCTTGGAAATCAATTTATTTAGGTTGTACAATTGTTTATGCTCTATATTTGTAACATTTAGAGAAATGATCATGCTAATCACATTGACCCATCTTATGTCAATGACCAATTTCACCAATCACCCATTTGGATTAGTCATTGCATATTGTGGTTATTTTCATATTTGGTCACATCAATCAAGTCCACTAATGTCTAATCATA
>VDFB02072274.1:115730436-115773552 GCA_007258455.2 Sequoia sempervirens
TATTGTCTCTATTCTTTTATTTCTTTATTTGACTGACATTTACATTTTTAAGTTGTAATAAAAGGTAAAAATAACTAGTCAATAAGAATATTTACGTGGCGATCGACGATTGATATCGTATGAAATACGATTGAATGCATCTGAGCCATCAAATTTTCACCCTGTTTATTTTTTCCTGTTCATCGTTTGTTGGTCGCCGGACGCAACCATAGGAGAAGGATGCAACACGATACGCCGTTTGAATCGTCCACTGTTTCACAAGCACCTGCCATTTCCCCTTCCTCAGTAAACCACAGCAAAGCTTGACAATGGTGTCTTACAACCACTCCGAGAAAGTTCATGGTTTTACTATTCTATAAATTGAGTACTGAACTACGTATTTTCCATTTCCCCCGAGCTTTTGGTAGACAGAGGCACAGTATGGCTCAACAGCTCATTCCTCTGATGACGCCCTACCAGATGGGTCCATTTACCTTATCTCACAGGTCTCCTCTTCGTTTCTGCACGCCTCTGTTTTATCTCTCTCTCTTTTTCTTTATGTTTTAAATGCTGTTTTTCTTAACAATTTGATTTGCATTGCAGAGTGGTTTTAGCTCCCTTAACCAGGTCAAGATCATACGATTACATGCCTCAACCACATGCCATCCCTTATTACACTCAGAGAACAACTCCAGGTGGCCTCTTGATTTCAGAAGCAGCTGTTATTTCTGAAACTGGCAAAGGGTGGGTGAGAAACTTCTTTATTTTTATTCTGGAGAAATAAGCTCTAGGTATGTCAGGGGTTTAGGGCTTAAAGGCAATTGAAATTCTCTGTTTCATACCAGGTTTCCACGGACGCCTGGAATATGGACGACGGAGCACGTTGAAGCGTGGAAGCCCATCGTCAGTGCCGTCCATGATAAAGGAGGCATTTTCTTCTGTCAATTATGGCATAACGGAAGAAATTCTCATGTTGGTGTGTGTTTATGTATATACCGGTTTATAATTTCTAATTGTAATTTTAATCCCAAACAAGAGGGGTAATCATTATTTATAATTATAATGGGGATACAGATTATCAGCCTAATGGCCAGCCCCCAATTTCCCCCTCAAGCAAAAGAGTGTCCGGCGAAATTGTTTTAGCAAATGCTATAGATGTGGCAGAGGTATCGGTTCCCCGCGTCTTAAAAACAGAGGAAATCCCGCATATTATTGCAGATTTTTGCAAAGCTGCAAGAAATGCCATAGACGCAGGTCAGTTTTACTTATGGGATTGATTTATTCTTAAATCTCGAGCGGTTTAGAGGTAAATATCCAATCAATAAACTTTTTTCTGTTCAACATAAAATGCCTGGGGTTTCTCCTGTAACAGGGTTTGACGGCATTGAAATCCATGGAGCCCATGGATACCTAATCGACCAGTTCATGAAAGACACTGTAAATGACAGGACGGATCGCTATGGCGGAAATTTGGAGAATCGTTGCAGATTTGGTCTTGAAGTGGTGGAAGCAGTGGTGGATGAAGTTGGAGCAGAACGCGTGGGGCTGAGGCTTTCTCCCTACTCAGACTATTTGGACGCTTACGACACAAATCCAGAGGCCCTCGGGCTTTACATGGCGGAGGCCTTGAATAAATACAATATTGTGTACGCCCATTTTGTAGAGGCAAGGCATGAAAAGGGAGTTGGAAAGGACACGACCCTCTTTCCCATGAGGAAAGCTTTCAAGAATAGTTTCATGGTAGCAGGAGGTTATGATGGTGA
The DNA here is from genome assembly GCA_007258455.2 of Sequoia sempervirens. Taxonomy (NCBI): domain Eukaryota; kingdom Viridiplantae; phylum Streptophyta; class Pinopsida; order Cupressales; family Cupressaceae; genus Sequoia; species Sequoia sempervirens. The sequence continues at coordinate 115,732,179 of VDFB02072274.1, forward strand.
CGAAGGGAATAAAGCTATTTCAAGTGGCAAGGCAGATCTGGTACCTTATGGCAGGCTTTTTATATCTAATCAAGACCTTCCAAAGAGATTTGAGTTGAATGCGCCCCTCAATGACTATGACAGAAGCACATTCTATACTTCTGATCCAGTAGTTGGCTATACAGACTATCCATTCCTGGAATTATGAGTCCATTCACCTAGTTAAGGCAAATTCTTCTCAAATATATTATAGCATTAGATTTGAATAAAAAAGTAAGATTAAAGTAACATTGACATATTATTAACTTATATACAATGAAAGACCTTTTTTTAAAGAGTTTTTGCATTAAATTTTTAATCAATATTTTCTGATTTGCTATCATAAAATTAGCAATAGGTCACTTGGGTTATGGACTTTCTTCCCAAAAAATATGTAATCGTTTCGAATGCCATTTCTAAGATGCTCTAGGGTTTGTGATAATTTTATGTTTTCACACGTGGACGGGCCCTTCAGAAGTAGTTTATAAAGAATGTACTAGAATGGAAATGTTGTGAGTACTTATTATATGGTTTAGTGTCAAACTAATTGTTAGAGTTTCGTTATTTTAAAAAATAATTTGGAAATTTGTAATGGTTTATATATATGAGCTATTATAAGGAAATCTTAATTTGAAAGTAAATTAGATGTCAAATTGGAGATTAGTATGTTATCCACATCTCTATTGCAATTCATTGTCCTATTATTATAAACTTAATTATTTGTTACTTTTATCTTTCAAGTTTCATTATAAAGGAAAACTTTTTGTTATGTTTACAAAATTGAAATTTTCACATTAACTATTAAACACTTGATAGTGCACAATTTTTGTTTTTCTTGATTCTTGGCAATAGCATTAAAGTTGAGTAAGAAACTTGTGTTTATATTATGCCATGTAAGTATGCTTTCCAATTCTTCTTTATAGTTTGTATATTTTCCATGGCTTGTTACTCTAGCATAAAGAATAAAGTGCCTGTTTCCCTCTTCATCTATGTTTACTACCATATTTAATTTTGGCATTCTCACAATATAATGTCATTTACATTCATTCATCGTAATGCTATTATTTTTTATTAGGGTTTCTTCTCCACCATTAAATTGTTAGTAAAAGGTGTGTTGTTCACCTTGCATACTGTTATAATGTAATTTTATTTTATTTGTGGTTCATCTAGGGGATCTAGGGATACATGCATCACATGGGTTAGACATTCTTTGGGCCACCTTATGCATTTTATGTACAACATTGGGATAATAATTAATATGGGTTTGTACAGTAGAAAAATATTAAATATTAGGAAAACTTTGTACAAAAAAATAAATGAGTGGGGAATTGTTTTGTAACCTCATGGTATAAATCACATTGTTTATGTAATACTACTTGGTGGGTTTGTGGAATCTTATTTTTATAAAAGAAAGCACATAAGTAGTTGTTAAAGTTGGCTAGTTAGGGCTTGGTTTGTTGGCTATTTTGAGTATCTCTTGTAGGTTGCATATGTGAGAAGAAGAAGCATGAATTTTGATGTCTAATTATCTCATTTTATTATTCACATGGTATGCATGTAGAGAGCTTGATGCTTCAAAGTTCTTCACAGAGACTCTATAGATGTATTATAATCTTTGTTGACGAGATAATAAATTAAGGATGGATGATTTCAGAGGCTAGGTTTTTCCCTCTTGAGGGTTTTCTTAGGGTATACCTTGTGTCATCATTGGTGATTTGTTGTCTATTATTTTGCATATAGATTTTGAATACTTGATTGCATGATTTTCTCTCTTGGGGTTATATGAAAATAGTTGTATATGGCTGCAATTTTTTTTTCATTTAGTATTAGAGCTTGGTTGCTAGGTTGTGGGAGGAGATCTCCCTATTATTTTTAACTCCTGGAGGGAGTATTTTTTTGTGCATAGTTGAATCCATGGCTTTGCATGAAAAGAATGAAGACACTTGCAAGGTATGAGGGTTTTGTGCATATTGTTGAACTTAACAAATTTGGGGTTTTGGGGTTACACATTTATAGTATTTTTTTACAAATCTAGGATTTGGAATATAAGTTGGAAAAAGTGTTTTTTCTAGGTGTTCACTATGGTCTTTCCAAGATAATTTTCATAGATGACTATGTGAGACAAAAAAAACTTCACCATTAGATCAAAGAAGCCTAAGAAACAAAAATTGACATAAAATTTAGCCTACTTTGGTCATTGGCCTAGCTCTACAATCGCTCAAGACTGTACATTGGAAAATTTAGATGATAAAAAAAAAATTCCCTATGCATGCAAAAATATTAATTGATTTTTTAAAATTTATTTTAAAAATAATAATTTGGGACTAGGAGAGGAGGGGGTTGTAAGGTCTATAGGCCTAGTAGCCCCTACACTAATTGATGATAGCTTGAGAATAGGTCATGTGGCGTTATCAACCCCCACTGACATTGTAGGCTCCTAGCTGACAATTGTCAAGATCGATAAGCCTTAGCCCCCTAGTTTCTCTGACCCGCTCATGGGGATGAAAAAAATTTAAAACATTTTTTTATTTTTAAATTTGCCACTCCCTCTTTGTTTATGTGCCACCCCCTATGACCAATGCATCGTTGCCACCAACCAACCACTAGCGAGCCACCCCATAGCCACCACTATAGGTGTAATTGGACAATTTCTATATAGGAGACATAACTTTCACCTCAAGTATAAGTTTTTTTACTTCCAATAGTCATTGGAAATCTATTTTGAGCACTATGGTGTGGTATCAGTGATTTTTTTTAGATTTAAATATTTTGATAGAGAAATATTAGCTAAAATTTGGATTTATTTTTCAAACTTAGAGAGGTCATAACTTGTGCATACAAAGATTTTGGAGTTATTATAGTCAACATAAAGCTTGTTCAAAGCACTAAAAAGTGAATCATATTTAGAGATGTTTTTATTTGATTTTTTAATTAGAATTTCCATTTGAATTTTATGGGTTCCTATGACTATGGTGCTTTGTGAGTTTATGGAAAATCAAGTTTGAGGTAATTTGGTGTTTGAGTCATTGGAAACCTTTTTTCTAGATTGCAAGAATTGGGTAGCCCCTTATAAACTGTAGTGCGCTTGGTAAACTTTTTCACGCAACTGGTGATGCTGACATGACACACCCTCTGGTCCCACATGGATTAAGGGAAGACTAGACCTCATGACCTCTTGCCTTCAACAAGATGCTTTAGCCAATCAAGCTAGGCCCTTTGGCCCAAGTTATTGGAAACTTACATGTGCATCTTTGATTATATTTATTTGACATGAATACCAATATATTGTTTAATTTATGTGTTGAATTGTGAGATCTATGAGTTATACAGTGTTGTAGGTTATCTATACTTACAAGTTTCATAAATGAATAAGATGTGTTTATACCCATAAATGTTTGAAGAGTGTGTATGCATATTTTTATTTGTGGCTTGGTTTGGTCATATTTTTACTCATTTTATTATCACTACAAGGTGGAGAGATGGTGTTACCTATTACAATTGTTTGTGTGTGATCTATGCTTGTTGATCATGCGATGCATTCATGTGTTACTCGGTGAGAGTTTGATGTTGGCACATCTAGTGGTGATCATGGTGTCATGGGGGTTCTTTATTCCTTTAGGAATTTAGCATGACTTGATTTTTTATGTAGGTTCATTGTTAGTGGTGTTGGATTGGTTCCTAATTATTTATGGTAGTGTATCTTGTTTCTTTAAGGATAATGGTTTTACTTTTCCCTTAAGGAGCTTAATGTTTTGCAATTAAGTTCTTTGATTGTGTGAGGGCCATTAGTAATCTTCATTGAGGAGATTCTTATCATGATAACATTGATATCTTACATGATCTAGTAGGAACTTTTAATAGTGATAGTTTGGTAGTGTCATATTTTCTCAATTCAAAGATTGTTGTTTTATTATACCCTTTTGGTGATCATGTTAATTTATTTGATTGCATTGGGGCCATATATGATCTTCATTTAGGAGGTGTTTATCATGATGCCACATGTATCTTGATATCATGATTTGGTGGGAATTGTAGGTAGTGACATGGGCTCATCATTTGACAATGGATATTATCTTCTATAGTGGTTTCTTGTGTCATGGAGGTGCTCTTATATCATTTTTTATATATAGTGAGAGTTCATTTACATCTTGGGTTCTATTGAGATGATTATCTTCATGTGTTTTGGAGATGTTGACATCTTGGTACCATGAAAGAATCTTAGATTCTTTAGATGACATGTTGGTTATGATTTATCAGCTTGATAAGCAATCCTTATTTATATTATTGTTCTTAAATTATGGTATGATGTACTCTTGATTACTAGTTTAGAGTATTGGCATGATACATGTGCTCTTGGGAGCATGATATGTTCATTGCAGCATAAGATAATCTTTTGAGAATATGAAGATCATGGTGTCTTCCTGATTCTTGTGATTGGAGCTTTAACATTGATTTATTTAGTTCTCTTGGTACTAAGTGCATTGGTCATTTTCTTAGGAGATTCATGAAAGTGTGGTGTTTCATTTAGAACTTAACATGGATTGATCAATTGTATGTTCTCATGGATACTTTTCTAGACTTGGGTGAGGTTAGTAGATCTCTTATTTTGGGAGATCATGTGTTGAGATGGATTCTCTTTGATGAGGTTTCAATAGGAAGATTGAGCACCCTACACCTAGGTTGGGCATGAGTTCAACATGGACTATTGAGGAGATCATTCTTGGAGTTCAAGTCATGATGAATTGGTTATCTTGGAGGATCATTCTCATTCCCAACTCTTGGTCCTCACAACAATTAATCATTTGAAAGGTATTTTCACATTGTTTTTAGATGCATTTTATTTCATGATTTATTTTTCTCATGGGAATGAGTCTTGAGATATGATGTTGGTTCTACAAGGCTTATTTCAAGGTTATTTGGCATGATTTGTCTATTCCTAAATGTCTTCTCATGAGAATGAGTTTTGAGCTTATTTGAGGAGTGTAGAGGATGTTTTGGGTTTGTTCCCTTAATTCAAGAATGAATTATGGTTTAATCTTCCTTTGATTTGAGAGGCTTACATCTTAGTTATGAATAGATGTGGATAATAATTTTCTCTTTAGGGATTAATGAAGGAGATCACACTTATCACAACTAAATACTTTAGAGGTGTGTGTAGAAAGACATACTACATGTTTTGATTTGTTAGTGTAGTGTAGAAAATTGTATACCTTTACAATTTCACACTATGTTTGGGTCCCTTAATTTATTGTACTTAATTTTAAGCTTCTAATTTTTCAAATTACCTGCATTCCAAAGCGTTATTCTCACCATTTTCTAAAAGAGGAACCAACAGTAAATAAATGCATTTAATAATTAAATTGTCTTGGATCATGTGTCTGTCTTGGAGATATAGGCCAAGACCCATTCGTCACATGGGTCCCATTTATGAGTTAGGACCTAAATTAAACAATGTTTTTGGAGGAAATTTAACATTCAAAATTTAAATTATAAGTGTCAGCTTTTGGAACCTAATTTTTGGGAAATTCGATAAACACCTATAAATACATAGTTATTTGATCATTTGAAATATAACACTTAAAAAAAAAAGGAATCTAAAGGTAAACCCACAAAAGTGGTTTACAATTCGAATGAGGAATGAAAAATTGCAAAAAATGACCCCATGCAAAAAAATCATTTTTGGGGAAGTTCCCAAACAACTTCGTTCACAAACCCATTTGCAACTGATCTGTTTAAACCCCATTAAATGCAAGGCCCCTCACCATTCCCTGGGAAAAACAAAAAGAAAACTATTGCGGGAAGGGTTCACTGAACCAAGGTTCAAGCAAACCTGGTCTGGACAACCCCCTAGGGTTCTCGAACCCCCCTGTAGTCTCAGCAAACCCCCTTTCCCACCTTTCTCTCACCCCTCCCACAATCAAAAAACTCCAAAAAATTTCAAGCCCTGCTGAGGATGAAAATGGAGGATAATTTCCACAAACCTAACCGGATGTATTTGGTGGTCCTAATGAGGTATCCAACAATATATAATCTTTACTAAGGTTTTGGTTCCCATTATGTATTTGAAAGTTTTTAGTTTTATTAAACATAGGTTTTCACCCAAATCAAACTCTTTGTTCCGCATTACGTGGAAAAAATAGCATATTATAAAAAAAAATTTGAAAAATATGAGCGCACTAAATATTGAAGTCCTTGATCCAACAAAGAATTTTGATATACAATTTTTTTAATGTTGTATACCCAATCTATGTCTGGGAAATTGTAATCTGGTTTGACTTTGAAACTTGATTATTGGAAAAATATTCAATAAAACACTATCGTAATTCAATTAAAGCACTAGATATCATAGGTTACAAATCTAAATTTGAAAAACTAGGAATATTATCCTTCATGGAAAATTTATGGTGTGTTACCAAGGAGCATACCTTAAAAATGTAGGTTTACCAAAACTAGTTTTTAAGGAGATGGAAAAAGAAGTGCAATCTGATTCCAAAATTTTTGAAAAAATAATATTTAGAATCAACATAAAAAATGTCACAAATCACTAGTTTGCATCATCTTCAAATTCCTCACACTTTATAGCCACTATAGGTGCTCGAAAGTGAAGATTTAGTTAGAAAAAAATATTTCAGTGCCCTGCCAAAAATTGTAAATAAGTATTGTGGGATCACTCCTAATATTCATCCAAGAGAAAATATTATTTTCAAGAGCATTCAAGAGCAACATTATCAGCCATTTGTAACAGTAATCAAGATCCTAACATCATGTCAAAGTTTATGTGTGTTCATGTTATCTTGTGAAGGCTAAAAGGTATTGTAGGTCTTCATGGATCCAAACATTCAAGAAAATCAAGCAATCAAGATCTAATTCCCTTGAAGTAATGTGTATATCTTAAGTCCTTAAAGGAAGCTATTGAAGGGTGGTGAGTTGCAACAATTATTCATTCATCATTTCTTTCATTTCTATTCAAGGTTTTTATCATTGACATTGTCATTTGAAAGTAGAAACACTATTCATAGAATTTGACTAAGGCAAGCCCGTAAAATGGCCCAACATTTTCTCATCCTTTCAATGTGTAGTTTATAGGTTGAAAAAGGATTGAAGATATCTTAAAGATAAATTTTGCATTGTTCATTTGTTGTCATTAAAGTTGTCAAGATGCATAAACTAAGTTACATAATTCATTTCTGACATTCTGACAAATTTGTAGGTGGAAAATAGCATCTTAGATCCAACACTAGAGGACTATAAAAAGTGTTTTTGGATGCCCTAATAAGGACCCATTCACATAGGGTGAACCAATCCTTCTTCACATGTTTGAATGAGCTTTTGGTGATAGGTACATTCCCTCTAATATCTCCCAAATCTACTTGCAAAATGTTGTTACAGTATGTTTATCTTTAGGAACCCGCATTTTACATATTAGGTCATATAATTCAATTAGTTTGATTAGTTTAATCATTTTAAATCATTCTTAATCTTCCTAAGACCCTAAAGAATCAACCAACCTAGATCTGATTGAGGTTTAAAGTCAATCTCTTAGCCTTGTTGGTTTGTATTCTAATGAAAATTTAGGAAGAGGCCCCTTGAATCCTAGGTTCTTTACATTGACCTAACATCACCCTTTTCCCTTCTTTTTAGTAGGTTCTCTCTTTGGCCTTATTCTTCTAGATCAACACCATATATTCGTAAAATAAAAATATTCTTATCATAATCATGTCCTATCCAATCTACTCTATCATAATGAATGTAATCCATGAATATAAGTGTGCAAAACAACTAGTATTAGTGTCCAAGATAGGTATAACAAGTGAATAAGATTGCAAGAAAAAGTGGATCTCACAACTATTTTAATTTATCTTCTATATATATTTTGTCAAACCTATGATTGCCAGATCATATCCTTAGTGTTAGGATTTAGTTGTGGTGCACCTAGGAGGTGTGTTTAGCCACACTAGGTAATTTTTTGGGGCCACTTGTAAGTTGTATTGTAACATTGGGTTATTGTTTTATTATGTGTGGGAGACATAGGATAATGATTTAATATTAGGGGAAAGTATTTAATAATGTGAAAATTAGTATTCGATATTAAATGAGGGGTCAATGGTTTTGTGTTCATATTGTTTTATGGCACATGGTTTTTATCTTACCACTTGGTTGTATTTTTGTGATCTTATAATTTTTTATAAAAGTAAACACATGTTTAGTGGTTAAGGTTGGCTAGGTGAGTGGGGTTATAAAAAATTATTGAGTCTATTTAAGGAGTGCATATGTGAAGCATGGCATGGGATGTGTGGATTCATGCTTGTACACATAGAGGATGCATTGGAGAGGCTTGATGTTTCATTGCAACTCTATAAATGCATGCATTATTTATTTGTTGAATAATAAATGGAGTATGGACCATGCTTTTGGAGGTTGATTTTTCCCCTTTTGAGGGTTTTTCCAAGGTATATCTTATGTATTCTCATGGCTTGTCTATTTGATCTATGCATTTGGTTATTTTGTAAGCTTGTATGAATGTTTTTCTCTCATGGGGTTATGTAGGAAATATATTAAATGAACTTGATTGATGCATTATTTCCTAATAGTTGGTATCAAATATTTCATGGATTATGAGAGGTGTGAGCCCCCAGGTTTTCTTATAACCCTTGTTTGAGTAGATCTGCTACAAAGTTGAATCTATGGCTATGTAGGAAATGTCATAGGTAGTACAAGGTATGAAACACGTGTAGGTGTTATTTTAAAAACTTTGTCTTTGGGGTTTACAAATTTGTTGGGCTTATTATAGATCCAGGGTTTGAGAAATTTGGGTAAAAAGGGTTTCTTAGATTGTGCTTCGATATGAGGGTTTTATAGAGGAAATTTCACAAATGACCTCTTGAGAAAAGAATGATATCACAATTGGATCAAGGACGATCAAGAAATGGAGATTCATATAAAATTTATGCTATTTTGGCCAGTATGAGAAAATGTTTTAAAAAATTCCCATTTACCCCCCTCGCCCATACAAGACCACCATTTCTATAGATTTAAAAAAAATAAAACTAATATATATATATATATATATATAAATCCTATGATTAAAAAGGTTTATTGAAAATCTTTAACTAAATTTTATAAAAATATATATTTGGGGGAGGGGGGATCGAAGACCCCCCCCCCCAACCGCCGCCAATAACTCTACCAATTAGTTGTACATTGATGTGATAGGTTGGTTAGCTTTATGCCATTGGATTTGTTAGTTGACATCAACCTTCGAGCCAACATTCAAGGTCATCAAGCCTTAGGCCCTTGACTCTTGGATCAAGGTCTTGTGGGGGACCAACCCCTTACCCCACATGGCCACACAAAAATTTATTGCCCATAAATTTAATAATTTAAAAAAAAAAAAATTATGCCACCTCCTCAGTGCTACTTGAGTGTTGATGATGGCTCAACTCGAGGGCCACTCCTTTGCCACTTGTAAGCTAGACTATAGTACTTTTTTCAAACAGGCATAACTTTCACCCAAAATATCTAATTTTTGACTTCGAATAGTTGACGAGAAGCTCTCTTTAAGCACTACATGTAGTGGTATAGGTTTGGTTCCATGATTTTTATATTTATATCATTTTTTGGGAATTCAAATTATATATTCTTTGTTTCATGGTTTTAGTCATAACTTTTGCATACAAAATTGGATTTTCAATTTTAAATAAGCATTGGAGAGTATGTGCAATATACTACACAGTGGATTAGGTAGATTTTCAATTTTTTTGTGTAGAGAGAGGATTTACTTGTTTGGTCAATTGTAGGTGCATGGGATTTGAGGTGTGATTATGTGAGCATCTGGACAAGTCAAGAAGTGAAACCTTGAGGGAATACATGTTTTCTATGATATTTATGATGGTAGATTTGATTATTAGATTGGTGCTTTTTGGTATAGGTTTATAGGTGTTTTTTAGAGTTGGATTGGGTGGTGACAATTACACATGTTTTCTTTTGTTTTGAGGTCATGGCTTGACATGTGTAGACACTTGGAGTCTCAAGTGGGTGATAGTTGAGTGCAAGTACAAGGTTGGTGATTTGGTTATGGTGTTATGGATATGCAGGTACATTTGAGCATTGGCACAACATGATCATGTATGTGGTTTTTTGGTGTGACATTGTTTGGTGTTAGAAGGTTGTTCTCATCTCCTAGATGTTTGAATGGTTCCTTGAATATGATTACTAATTTGTGGACATGTTTGGTGAATTAGATATGTGGTTGAATTGGTGTTTGAGTCTTTTTGTATACATGATTGTCTTCTTTGATATCTTAGTTTGTAGGTTACTAATATGATGATGATTTTCAATGATTTATAGTTTGGGATCTTTGAGTTATGCAGGTTGTGGATTAGCAACCCATTTTATTCTAGTGGGATGACTCAAATGTGGATTGTCTATATCCATGAGATTGATATTGATAATTTTGCCATGATATAGGTTCTCTTGATACCAAGATGTTTTGAATTGGTGCATATGATATCCTAGGAGGAGATGGTTAGATCATAATGTCATGTTTGGATTCCCAATTCTACAGTTGGAGCTTTGACATTGATCTTGTTGGTTCTCTTGGTATTGAGTATATTGGTCACTTTCTTGGAAGCTTCATGATAGTGCAGTGTTGCATTTGGAGCTTAGCATGGATTGATTGTTGGCAGGTGCTCATGGATACCTGGAGACTTGGGTGAGGCTAGAGATCTCTTGTGATTAAAGACATTTTCTTGAGATGGTTACTCTTTGGAGGTTTTAGCAAGAAGATTGGGCAGCCTTCACAGGGTGATCGCACAATAGTGGTTTACAATTTTTGGCCAAACTAGACAATAAAATTATTATTTTTAACTAAATCTTCACATTCAGGCACCTATAGTAGTTAAACCATGAGGAATTTGAAGATAATGCAAACTAGAGTCTCATCACATTTTGTTTATAGATTCTAAAAATATTTTTTTCAAAATTTTTGGAATTAGATTGCACTTCTTTTTCCATCTCCCACGAAAATTGGTTTTTTCAGAAAACAACATTTTTAAAAAGTGACGCACACCATATAACACATAATTTTTTTTCCATGAAGGATAAAATTCTAATTCTTTCGAATTTAGATTTGTAACTCTGATATCTAGTGCTTCCACTTGGTTAGATAGATTTTCATTGAATATTTTTTCTTTAATCAAGTTTCAAAGTCAAACCAATTACAATTCAGACATAGCGCGACCGTATAACACATAAATTTTTTTGTATATATAGAAATTCAATTTTTTTTTGTTGGATCAAGGACTTCAATATTTGGTGCACTCATATTTTTCAAATTTTTTTTGATAATTTTCTATTTTTCCACATGTGCAGAACAAAGACCTTCATTTTCGATGAAAAACCTATGTTTAATAAAACTAAAAAAACAAATACATAATAAAACCAAAACATATTAAAATTATATTTGTTGGATAGCTTGTTCTAAGGACTACCTGATTCCAGTTGGGTTTGTGAAGATTCCTCCATTTTCATTCTTAACCCAAGCTTCGAAGTGTAAAAATTTAGGTTTTTTTGTGGACAAGATAAAAAATTAGTGAAAAGGGGGGTTCGCTAGAACCAGGGGGGTTCTAGTGAACCCCCAGAGGTTCAAGCAAACTAGGGTTCATTTGAACCCCCTTCCCAAAAGGGGTTGGGTATGTGTAGGATCATGATGGGCCAAAAAGTGGAGATATCATGGGTATGTGTAGGGTTGAGGATGAAAAAAATCTATAGCTTTCAAATGGTATCACATTTTTTGAATCCGAAACATGCGTCACATTCTATGCTTCACATACTATAGGATTAAATTTTTTTTAAAAAAAATCATGAAGTTTTGTCCAAATTAAGGTGGTTAGACATATGATTTTTTATATTTTTAAAAAGTTGTAATAAAAAATTTATAATTAATTATTTACTTGGAAAAAAATTACAAAAAAATATGCATCACATCTGGACATGAGTCCTCTACTTATATCTAAAATCTTATAAAATAATATTATCATTTTATTGTGATTAGGGTGGTCAGACAGACACCTACTGCTTATTTTTTCGTTGAAATTTAAGTACTACTACATTGAAATTTCAAATTTTCACCAAATAGATTTGTTTTTTTAAAATAAACCTATTAGTTTAGAAGCTACATCAATTTTCTACAAATTCTATTCTTACATATTTTTGAAATAATTTAGATAACATATTCAAATTTTTATGTCAAGTTTCCCAACTCTGATCTTTCTGAATTTTTCGCCACTTAAGGGCCTAATTTTTCCATGATGATCCTGCAAATACCCGATTTTCATTTGTTTTTTGTTCATGCATGCATTAAATGGGTTCGTTTGAACCCTGGTTCGAGCGAACGTGTTTTTGGTTCATTCGAACCCCTAGAATGATTTTTTTTGTCATGGGGTCATTTTTTACAAGTTTTCCTTCCTCATTCGAATTGTAAACCCCTTTTGTGTGTTTACCCCATAGGTAGATATGGATGCGAGTTCATGATGGACCTATAGAGGAGATTGTTCCTGGAGTGATTCATGATGACTTGGTTATCCCACAGGAGCATTCTCATTCCCCACTCTTGGTCTATTTAGTGGTTTATCATATGGAAGGTACTTTCCCGTTCTTGTTTTAGTTGTGTTATATTTTGTGTTTTTTTTTCTCATGGCAATGAGTCTTGAGCCATGGTATTGATTTTGGGAGACTCATTTGAAGATTATTTAGCATGATATTTTATTAATTTATTGGATCTTGAGCCATGCATAGTTGGTGTTGGAGGATTCATTTTGAGGGATGTAAATAGCATTTCTATCTCCTTGTACATATGATTCTATTCATATTATCATTCATTGATGAGGAGTTTTATGAGATGGTTATTGGGCTGATTTTCTTGTTTTTGGGATGGATATTCTGAGTTTGACCTTCCTTGATTAGAGAGGCTTACATCCATGTTGGTATTACACATGATTTATATGTTTTGTGTGATCTAAGAGATTTAACATTTGGGTGTTGTTGAGGATTTTTATTTGGGGTTTAGAGGAGATCATACTTGACATGACACAAAACTTTGAGGTGTTTGTAGAAGGACATGTTATGATTCATAGGTTTTCTCTCTTCATTTTATGGTTCCTTCTTGGAGGTTCATGTTCATATGATTTGGGAGGATTGTGGTGACATGTTGTGAGAGAGTATGCAGCTATTGGTGTTTGCATGTGTGGATCATTATATTTTTTCTTGGTACTTCATGCTTTTATCATTTATCACACCTTGATATGAGTTTTGATTGGTAGACTTGATATGCCTTGATCATTTTCAGAATTGACATCACCCATGGAGTGGGAGTTCTTGGATATGTATGTTCTTCATTGATAGGATTGATATAGGGAGCTTCATTATGGTTTATGGGTTGAACATATGTTGGAATGAGTTTACATAAGTTGTTCATACCTACGAGGTATAAATGGTTGGATATATTAAGTTGTGGATTCTATTTCTAATCATGTGGGTTTTTACCTTTGACAACAACTTGGAGCCTTTGTTATCACTTGGATTTGATGCTTTTATTCTTGGATTAGTGTATCTTCACCTTGGCATGTTCCTTTTCTTACATGAGTGGCACGCTAGAGGATAAGAGGAGTTCTTTCTTGAGATTATGGTCACTTTATTTTTATTGTAGGATTCTTGATGGAGCACCATAGCATGTTGGAGGTTCATGTGGTTTCATGTATGGCTTTGATGATGTATTTCATTGATTGACACTTATGTAATGTATAAAAAACTTGGGAGAATATTAGGATTCAGTGTTGTACACCACTGCAAAAATTTATTTATTTATATGTTGTAATTAAATAATTATTTAGTTGTGGTGCACATAGGAGGTGTGTTTAGCAACACTAGGTAATTATTTGGGGCTACTTGTAAGTTGTATTATAACATTAGATTATTATTTGTGTGGGAGACATAGGATAATGATTTAATATTTAGGGAAAGTATTTAATAATGTGAAAACTTACTACCTAATATTAAATGAGGGGTCAATGGTTTTATGTTCACATGGTTTTGTGGCACATGGTTTTATCTTACCACTTGGTTGTATTTTTGTGAGCTTGTTTCTATAAAAAACCACATGTTTAGTGGCTAAGGTTGGTCGGGTGAGTGGGCCATGATTATTGAGTCATTTTGAGGAGTGAATATGTGAAGCATGGTATGAGATGTGTGGATTCATTCTTGGACACATGGAGGATGCATTGGAGAGGCTTGATGTTTTAGAAGTATTCATTGTAACTTTGTAAGTGCATGTATAATTTATTTGTTGAATAATAGATGGAGTATGGATGATTTTGGAGGATGGATTTTTTTCCTCTTGAGAGTTTTTCTAGGGCATATCTTGTGTTATCTTATGGCTTGCGTATTTGATCTATGCATTTGGTTATTCTGTAAGCTTGTATGGATGCTTTTCTCTAATGGGGTTATGTAGGAAATGGATTAAATGAACTGGGTGTTGATGCATTATTTCGTAACACTTAGGTTTAAACATTTTGACCTTAGCTTGAATTTTCTCCTTAATGCTCCTTGTGAAACAAATGATAAAGAAATCACTTGTGAATCCTTTAATTTGGATGGCTAATTTTTTAAATTAAGTCTGATAACCATGCACAAAACCAAGTTGCCACAATTTGGTTAGCTAATTTTTTAAATTATGTTTGGTAGCCATACACAAAATCAAGCTGCCATAATTTAGTTAAAACTCTTCTAATATCTTCATAGGAACTACAACGAAAAAAACCTAAAAGAAGCTATATTGATTTAGTCCAACTATGGTTTAGATTAGCCTTCTTGTACCATTTATACCATTGGATTGGTTATTTTTCCAAGTTGAATGAGGAAATAGGGATTGTGTTCCCCCACTAAGTACCAATTACCATGGAAAGTAACATATTGCTTAGCATGGTGGATGCAACTAGTAAGGCCTCTATGGTTAAATTTGGAAAAATCAAGTTTAAGTCCTCGAGGCTTGTTATTAAAGGATGAATAAGAGTCAGTACAATTAGAGTGGTCATGGAAGGATTGAAGGTCCGTTAGGTAAGTGAGAGAGTTTATAAAAGAGGAGATATTAAACTTAAATTCATTGAATTTAGTGTCTAGTGTAGCATCCATTTCCTTGGATTGGGTGTTCACCATTAGGAGGGGCCCCAAAGTTATTGATAGAAGTGTGCTCGAATTGGCATATGGAAAATTCATCACCAACAATTCATCGAAGGAAAATTCACTGTCAGCAATTCACCGTCATGGAAAATTCACTGCCAAGTAAAATTCATTGCCAACAATTCACCAATATTTTTTTATATATTTCGAAAACTTGGTGAATTGTTGGCGATGAATTTTCCTAGAGCCGCTTGAATTATATCCCCAAAGGATCAACTTGAAGAGAGGATCATAATAGGACAATCGACCTGATGATGATTTACAAAAATATCTTAACATTCTTTTGAACTTAAGAGTTTTAAAAATTAAGATCTCTGTGGGTTTGACATGTATTCATGTTCTATGATTTATCACTCGATGAAAATTTATTTGTCATAGAATAGGTGTTCAATGACACTATCCTAATATGAAACTAGTGCAAAGAAATAACCCCAAAAGTAACGAGGTGCACTGAACCAATCCCACTAATCACAATATGACTAAAAACTATAGACAACCAAAACTATGGCTTGCTTTACAAAAGCATAAAAAGATAAATAGATAGAATGGAAAAAGATCTTTGAAGAGTCTAATTTATGCCGATCCAAATGAATCAAATACAATGTGAGTAACTCCTAAAACTAACGTAAAACATCATAGATGACTTCGTAGAACACTGTTTTAAAAGCACTTACATCATAGATTACAAATATAATTTCCAAACAAGAAAGGTACAGATTCAATCTAAAACGCTTGTAGTGCATTCATAGATTTGTGCAAATCTAATGTTTTCCCCTTTGAAGATATTTGAACTACTTTAGAAATTTATTTTGTAGAAGACCTGGTAACTCTTTGGTCTACGGAGCTCAAGGTAGAAAGTCTACTATATTCGACTTTAATAGGGGAAGTAAATTTGTCCCAAGAATTTGTACATGTTCAATCAAGCATGAGAGAACCTATTTGGATTATTTTATCAATTATTTTTATTAAACTATTTAGAAAAATTAATTACTTTCAATTTTAATAGGGGAAGTAACTTAGTCCCTTTTGGAACTGGTTGATCAAATAAGTTATAAGAAAATTTCATTTTAAGGAAGGGTATCTTAAGAATGAGTGTTTAATTATAGAAGGAAAATATTGATAAGTATAGAGAAACATTACATTTGAAATCATTCAACGATATATTGAAATGTATTTGAAAGTTCACTATAAACATTTATGATTTTGAGATAAATTAAGAACCCGGTTTAACATAAATTAGTATTTCAAAGAAAGTAACATATTTTATAACTAATTAAAATATATGGTAATATATTTGTTCACTATCTCTTTCAATTTGATTGGCTAATTGTCATGTTTCAAAAGTAAAAATTAATATTATTTGAAAAAAAGTTAAATTAGTTAATTGTTACAAGAAGAGAAGGGCAATTTAGATGACACAAAAGGTGAAATCATCTTGGAAATCAATTTATTTAGGTTGTACAATTGTTTATGCTCTATATTTGTAACATTTAGAGAAATGATCATGCTAATCACATTGACCCATCTTATGTCAATGACCAATTTCACCAATCACCCATTTGGATTAGTCATTGCATATTGTGGTTATTTTCATATTGGTCACATCAATCAAGTCCACTAATGTCTAATCATATGGCTTGCTTAGGTAGGATGTTGGAAAAGGTTATCAAGTTTGGCTTCATAATTTTATTACATTTGCTTAAAAAATTTAAATCCTTTTGAATATATTCATTTTATGTACATATCCTCCAATAATGGTCCAATGAGATCACATCTCTTTGGAGCATTTTCTCAAACAAAGTGTTCATTGTTTGTCCTTTCACATTTGCAAGATAATTGTAATTTTAATATTTGAAAAAAATGCCTAATGCATTGACAAAACACTATTTGAGTCAAGAAATGAGGTGGCAACAAATAGACAATACTAAGCAAGACAAAATATCGCATGCCAACAACATATGCATCATACATGACTTAGGAATAAGTGACAACATATTATCACTAAAAAATGTAGGAATTTGTCTTAACATTTGAAAACATTTTTTTTGGTAATTTTAATATTTGATAAAAAAATGTCTAATACATTGATTAGTTGATATGCTATATTGTGTTAGGTTACAACAAAGAATTTGTCTCATGCTGATAAACAAGTTTCTTCTTGCTGATAAATAATTTTTATCACTTGTAAACAAGTCTTAGTTTTAGAAGATCATTTAAAAATAATATATGATTCAAGAAATAATTTTTTTTTTATTTGGAAGATTTTATTTGATTTTGAGGATTTGATTTTCTCAACTGTCCAACATTTCATTTGAGAAAATAGTTGCAATCATCATTACTTTGCACCTTTTTAGTGATTTCATTGCTACTAGATGTACACTATTTAGTTACTAAGTGAGAGATATTGAGCTTTGTTTATTCAACTACTTGTTTTACATGCTTTCTCGATCAATAAGTGTTGCTTTTACAATTCAATATATTTTGATTCAATCCTTTATTTAATGCTATTGTTGTTTACCTACATAATGATTTGTTTGTCCCTACATGTATATGATTGCTCTATTGATGATATCATGTTTTTTGGTTATTTACATGCATGAGTATCATGTTTGTTGGAATTTGATGAGTTTAGGTTCTCAAATTTTCATATGTTGGGCACTCGACATGATTAACTATGTCGCTATAATGAATCAACAATAGGTAGTATAATGGGTAGGTTTCATTCATTTTATTTTTCACTAGTGAATTGAGAGGTGGGTAGGTTTGTTGATGATTCACTTGCTTCAATTATTGTGGATATACTTTTCTTCACTTTTGTTTGCAAGGAATTGATGGTTGATGATATTATCATGATATTGATAGAAAAATGACTATGCAGCTATTAAGAAAGTGAATGTCACTCTTAGAGACCCAAGTACTTCCCATCTATATTCTACAACCTCTCCCAATGCCTTTAATTTTCTTACTTTTGATAGTTTTCCATCCAATTTGAGAGAAAATATCAAGAAACCTAGCCTCATATTACAATGAATTCACCACAACCTTCATTAATGGTGTTAGAGGAACCTTTCCTATGACTTTCAAGGATTTGTAAGAGGAGGTAGATGTGAAAATTTTAACATCATATTTCAAAATTTCAATTTCCTCAAGTCCCCAAATGGTTACATTCTTCATTGCAAGAGCTCTTCGATTGGAATTATAAGAAGACAAAAAAATGAATTTATCACTTTTTCATCTTAGTAAAATCCATATTCTCTTGGAGAAAAAAACATGCAAATAGGGTTTTTATTAATAAATTCAATCATTACTAGTATTATTTATTTATTCAACATTGATATATGAAGTACATTACACAAGAGGGTCTACATGTAGATGGGTGTCACCTGTTAAAATTAGGTGAGTTTTTTCTCATTTTACTTTTCCTTTAGAAAGGCTCATATATATATATATATATATAAACTCAACAATTGCATGCACATGTTGAAGTTAGTTTTTTTTAATATTGGGACAATGCAAATAAAAATTAGATAGAAGAAGGCAATCAATAGGATATCAAGAAATTAAAATAAACATTCCACTACAAACAACCTAAAATAACCCCCAAAAAATTGAGGTAAGAAGAAAAAAAACCCACATCTCTCAACATATCATAAACCCCATTTCAAAAGAGAAATTGAAGTTGTTTACAAATCATATTTGTAGGCTATTTATAAAGGCCATAAAATTATTGAATCTAAAATGAGAATAAACCAATAATACCTAATACAATAATCAAATAACCTACTTCAATGAAGCATGTGCACCAAAAAAGTAAATGAAACAATATCAATATTGCCTCACAAAATTTCCTAGCCTTACTCCATTTTGTGTAATAATGACATGGGGAACACCATACCAAAAAGCTAGGTACTTAAAGAAAATCTTTGCTATCTATTTATCAGTGATGTAGGTCAATGGAATAGATTTTATCCACTTTGTAAAGTACTTAGTGCCAATGATGATGAACTTATGGATATTATATTATGTGGGGGTAATTTTACCTATGAGGTTGAGTCGCCATTGTGAAAAGGGCTAACGAGTGATAATTGATGACAACTCTTTGGCTGGTGCATGAATTAGATCTCCATGTTGTTGACATTGAAGGAGTTTCTTTGCAAATTGATGTGCCTCTTAATCCATAGTAGGATAATAGTATCTTGTTCTCAATAATTTCTTAGTAAGGGTAGGACCAATAGAAGGCAACCCATAAACACCTCCGTGGACCTCATGTAGGGAAGTTTTAGCTTCTTCTTAGTTTAAAAATTTAAGTAATGTGCCATCAAAACTCTTTTGGTATAATGTGTCTCCATGAATGGTGAAGTGGGATTAGTGGAAGATAAAGTTTTAATTTTGGTTAGTGGCTAGGTTGGGTGGAATGGTATTATCATGAAGGTAGGCATAGATATTATGGTACCATAGAAAATCAAGATCAACAATTTCACACACGAATTTTAATTTTGAGACATCAAAAGTAGGAAGCAAAACTTGTTCCACTAGAAATTCACATCTTTAATTGTTGTGAGGTATGGGTAGAAGAGATCCAATAGTTTCCATAACATTTTCAACTTTATTTTTCAACCTTGGTATTATTTCAAAGGAGATAATAAAAAAACATTGCTTGAAATTGTCAACCATTCTCTTATATGGTAGGAACATATCATCCTTTACTTCGTACTCATCATTAATTTGTCTAATGACTAGCTATGGATCACCAGACTTTTATCTCTTTGGTGTTCCACTAGATTACCATTCTAAGTCTTGTAATAGTGCTTCATATTTAGCAATGTTGTTGATACATGAAAATGCTAGCCAATATGATTTGGGAATACAATCACCTTGAGGAGTGATGAATAGAAATTATATTCCTAAACAACGTTGAGTATAAGACCCATCGAAGTGTAATTTCCATTGACTTTTTTTTGATAAAATAAGTAGGGAAGGGCCATGATCCCATGGAACAATAGTAGATCAAATAGAGCAGCAAAAGTGGGAAACAACACCACCAACTAAACCAAAAAACAACATCGGGTTGGCACGCAAGCCCAAGTTTAAAACCATCGCTATAGTCCAACCATTATCAATAAAAAACAAAAAGTTACTACTAGCTAAATTTAAGCTACGAAGACCATTAATTAAGTCCACATTATACCAGGTGGTATTCCATCGAATTTTAAAGGGAATAAACACACAGTCCCAGATATTGTTAAACTTCAAAAAACCCATCAAAAAGTAGGAGAACAACAAACCAAGCCATTAGTTGGCTGTCCTAAACAAGTCCCCATACTCTCCTAAGAGAGCTACATATTCACGCCAATCGGGTCCCTCTGTTTCATCCAGTAGTTTGAGGGCATCAAATTTCCCCTGCTTCTTCAATTTTTTGGTAATCTTTGTTTCTCCCGAAGCTGCACCTAGCATATCATGTCTCATAAGCCTGTTAATGACAATCATCATAGAAACTAAGGATTTTTCGATATCCTTGAATTGGACCTACAAAAAATTTAATCTCCTTTTTAAAAAATCATTAGTCAAATCTTCAATTTTATTCTCCTGACCATAAAGCCCAACATCTTGTTCATTCCCAGTTTCATTCTTTTCCTTAGACAGCTCCACTTGCTCCTCCTCTTCCTCATCTTTTCCCTCCTCCTCTAATTCATCTCCCCCCATGTTGTAGGCAGTTTCCTCAAAATCATAATCCTCAAAATCATCATCTTCCTAAGCCTCGAGCTCCTCATAACTCGGGATATCCTCCACATCCACAAACTCTTTTTCTTTCCCCTTCTTCTCTTTTGAGGCCACCTTCACAAGCCTAAAAGACCTTCTTCCTCCACTACTATCGCTCCCCTGTCCTTGTAATTTCTCCTTGACCTCCTTTTGAGATACATCCTCGAGAATATGAATAACTTCACTCAGAATGACATCCTTTCTAAGTTTCTTGGCTTTAGGGGGTTCAAGCAGTAGGGGAGAGTGTTTTCTCTTTTTAGGGGTAGCTCTGGTAAGCAACAAGACAACATTCTTTGAGTCCTCACTTTTCTGGGACCGAGGGGTAGAAGGGTTCGACACATTAGCAACCAGAGAGTTGCTCTTGGCAGGGATAAGCAATCGTCTCACAACAACAACAGGAGGGTTGCGGGGAAGTTGATCAACAAACAAGGGTTCCACAACTTCTGGGTTATCCACCCTCCATGGTTCAACAATGTCCTCATTAGACTGGTCAGGGTTGTCAACATTAGCCATAAGTGGATTACCATGAGGGTTTTGAGAAAGGGCATATTTTTACAGAGTAAGCATAAGGCCCTAGTGGAGCGGTGGGTTAGCACCTTTCTCAAAACTCACCTGCATTGAGGAGAGAAGGTAAAACAAAAAATTTATCTGTTCCCCATGTCTAGTGTGGTTCAAAATAGGAAAGTGATAAGCATGAGTAGACATATAGCGACCCTTAAGAGTAAAATAGCACATAACAAACAGACGCACAAGGGAAAAAGGAGGAGGAAGTTTGAGTCTAGCATACCCATTCTAGAACCGCTTGAGATTTTCTTCATGATGGAGAAAATTATCCACAAATCTTTGGTAATCAGCTCCACTTTTTTTGGCTACCTTTAGACCAGAATTCTGCAACCCCATGGCTTCTGCTATGAAGCGAGAAGTAACCTCAAATTTCACAGCTCCTATAGTAACCCGACCCCTTCTCTAGGAATTAGTAAACTTCGCTGTTAAACTATCATTATAACCTTTGAGGGACTGGAAGAAGAGAACCATTCAGAAATTTTCAAACATATTCTAGAGGTCACCATTTTGTTTCAATGCTTGGTAGTTAGGTGGTTCATTTCTTTTTCTTGGACCTCCCATCTGGCTCGCCTACAAATTCTTATGCAAAGACTAGCTAGACTTCATACTCTCCCTCACCAATTGCTTTCTTCCTTGATTGAAACCAATGTTCAAAACCCAAACTAAATAAAGACTCACAAAGGAAATGCAATTAAAGAAGTTTCTTCTTAGGGACGACAACCACACATTTCCTGGAGCCCAAAAAGCATTATGATTTTTGCAAGAATTAACAAGCATAATTAAATTCTTGCCATATCCCTCTATAAAAATTCATGAGTAACAGACAAAGGGATTTTTGGCACATATCATTTGAAATGAAAGCCCTTTTCAAAACCAAAAATTGCATGTGATTTTTGATCATACACATTAACGGGAAATTAATGAAAATATCACCCTGAAGGATCCTCCTATACCTGCATGTACACTTAAACTCATCATTAATAGGGAAGCTTGACAACATCACATTGTACCCTTCCTTCCCACCAACATCCAAACTTTCAAAAAATTAATTGATATTCATTTTTAAACTTTTCATTGATGATGACATCTTTAAGAGGTTGTGGTAAATTTCCAGTGGTGCACCGTGTCCAACCCCTACATCCTAGCACCAAATTGGTTGCACTGTTAGCGGCTCTATTCCCTTCTCTATACACATGTTCAAACCTGATAGATAGTGAATTTTTTTTTGAATAGTTTACATCTGCCAATAATATTTTTAATTTCCGATGGGGGTGCAACAACATCATTTAGAATGTCCACAATTAACTTTGAATCCCCTTCAATTATAACATTTGAAAATCCCAACTCCTTTAGGAAATTAAAAGCACCAAAAGTAGCCATAACTTTTGCTTTGTTATTAGAGCAAATCCCAAGATTCACTCCAAAGGCCAAAATATAGTCGCTAGTCTGATTTCTTAGTAGGCCACCTGCTCTCACCTGACCTGGGTTTCCTTTTGAGCAACCGTCAAAATTGCACTTCACCCAATCTTTTATAGGAGGACGCCATACAATAACCATCCTATTAAGCATCTTAGACCAATTCAAATTGGTTAAGTCTCTACATATACCCCAATTTTGTTTTATTCTCATCTTCTTGTAGTTCGACCAGGATTTAGATAAGCTATATTTGCTTGCCTCAACATTTTCCTTAATTTTAGTTCTAATTATCTAAAACACCTCCCCATTGCTTCTCTCCACCTCTCTAAAAATTCTATTGTTTCTCTCCTTCCATAGCCCCCATGTCACAGAGGGGGGAACTTGATTCCACAAGTCCACAATAACATTGTGTGTGACACCCCTCCGTTTTGTTATGTTTTTTCTTGTTAGCTCAGATACTTTATTGGACCTTATTTTATGTTATGGTTGTTCTATCGTTGACAGTGGAGCGATGATAGAGTATATGGATGGGTGCTGTCATAATAGTGGTTTACAATTCCTGAGAGGAACGAATTTTAGCTGAAATCACATATTTTTAGAAAATATAATGATTTAAGCCTTAAAAAGTTCCATTTTAAGGATTCCAATTGAAGAGGGTTTGATCAAATCACCTTAGATCAAACCCCCTTGGATAGAACCTCGCTAGTTTTAAACCATACCTATAAATCCGTCTCCTTTACACCTATCAAAATGCTAATAAAAAATTACATTTGAATTAGATTTTGGGAGAACAAATGAATTCATTTAAAATTTATTTGAAATGATTATGGTATTCCTAAGAACAAGCTATCCAATGAATATAATTTTAATATGTTTTGGTTTTGTTATGTATTTGTTTTTTAAGTTTTATTAAACATAGGTTTTTCATCGAAAATGAATTTCTTTGTTCTTCACATGTGAAAAGATAGAAGATTATCAAAAAAAAAATTGAAAAATATGAGTGCACCAGATATTGAAGTCCTTGATCCCAACAAAAAAAATTAAATTTTGGCATATACAAAAAGTTACGCATTATACAGTCATGCTATTTCGAATTGTAATTCGTTTGACTTTTGAAACTTGATTAAAGGAAAAATATTCAATAAAAACTATCTAGCCAAGTGGAAGCACTAGATATCAGAGTTACAAATCTAAATTTGAAAAGAATTAGAATTTTATCCTTCATGGAAAAAAGTTATCGTTATACGGTGTGCGTCACTTTTTTAAAATGTTGTTTTGAAAAAAATCTATTTTTCGTGGAGATGGAAAAAGAAGTGCAATTTGATTCCAAAAATTTTGAAAAAAATATTTTTAGAATCTATAGACAAAATTTGATGAGACTCTAGTTTGCACCATCTTCAAATTCCTCATAGTTTAGCCACTATAGGTGCCCGAATGTGAAGATTTAGTTAAAAATAATAATTTCAGTGTCCAGTTTGGCCAAAAATTGTAAACCACTATTATGGGATCACCCGGATGTGATGATACATTATATGCATGGTGATTATGTTTAATATGCTTTATGTTTGCATAGATGCTTGGTTGTGATGACATTGCTATATATGCTTATTGTAGTTTAATTGATATATTATCTCGTCAGTTGATGTAACATTGTATTGGTGAAGAGAATAGTATTGAATCACTCACTTGCAAGTGCCCTGTGATTTCCATGATTCTCTCTTCATGATGTGTATGAATTATTATTTGTATACATGTACGAATTTCACTTTTGTTGTAGGTTTGCAGGTACAGGACAACGAATTCACCTGGTTTCACAGGTCTGAGTGTGTCCACTACTCAACAACAATGATTGGGAGATAGTAACAGGCTACCTAGTCAAACCTTTACCCTAGCACAATGTGTCGTCAGTCCGCATGTTGGTCATGTTTCTTATCCATGTTGGTCTTGGTATTTTATTTATCGTGCAAGTTTAAATTGTAAGGATTAAATTATATGTTGTGATTAGTATTTAATTAATATGGAGATTTTATTATAAATTAATTAATTTAATTTAAGTTATATTATTAAGTGATTTTAATTATTAAATTAACTAGGAATTAAAATAAATAATTTATTTAATTGTAAATTAGATTAAATAAATTGTTTTAATTTTAAATGCATATTTGGGAAAAGATCTTAGAAATATCTTGGTTTGTTAAAGAAGAGATATTTGTTGTGTAAACAGGAAGTTACAAGGATTTGTTTTCTGATTGTCTTAAAATTAATTTACAGAGAGATTGATTGAAATTGGTGGAAAATAGGAAGTTGTTTCTACAGGAAAGAAAGATAGAGGTTTTTGGGAAATGAATGAATTGTTTTGTGGTTTGAAGAAATTGTAGATCTTAGAAGCTTTCTGATAATTCTAGGAATCTAGTTTGTGGAAATTATTGGCTGTGGTTTATTTATGTTCTCTGGGAAGTGGCAATTTTTCTGGAGAAAGCTTTGGCAACATTGGAAAATTGAAGTTACAGAGAAGCTTGACATCAATCCTTGAGGCAACGATTTTTTTGGAACAATTTATTTAATTGTTTTTGTGAATTTTGATTTGAAAGAGTTATTTAATTATTGTAATGCAAATTGGAAAAGATTAGAAGAGGTTTCATTATTGTAGAAGATTTTTTTTAAAAAATATTTCCGTGAAAATCGAACCTCTGTAGAAAACAATTTAGTTCCTCTGTGTAAATTGATCATTTGAATTAGATTGAAACCAAAGGAAATTATAGATCTTTGTAGAAAATATTTGTGGTGATAGGAAACCTCTGTAAAATACTTATACTTTGTTCCTGTAGAAAATTTCTTTCTATAAAATTATGGATCCTCTGTGTAAAATTCTTTTGTTTCTCCTGTAGAAAACTTCTGTGAAAATAATTTGTCTTCCTATAAAGAAGTTGGTTGAAATTTACATATATAAATATATTTATATATATATATATATTGGAAAATATATATACATATACAAACATATATATATATAAATCTTTATTTATTTATGTTTTGATTTACCTTTTGGTAAATGCGAGGAATTGTAAAACGGATTCAAAAATTTCCGTATGCGATTTTTATAAATTGTAGGGTTTTTATTAAAGAAATTTTGTATTTAATGGAGGTTGGGGGAGCTACCCCATAGCCATCCATCCCACATGGGAGGCGGCAATGAGCGTAGTGCGCAACGCTGCCTTCACAGGTAGCGCCAGCGCGGCCAACACTGCCGACCCCCTACAATGGGAGCTCGGTTGTACAACATCAACCCTAATTCGTATATGACTATTTCTTTTAGATTGTTTGTATTTAATATATAATATATATATATAATATATATCATATTTATATAATATATATATATATATATATATATATATATATTATATTGAATTCAAAGAAATATGTAATCTTTTGTTTATTTAAAAAAAACATGAGGAAATAGATTTCGATGTTAATGGATTTTATATTAGATAAATAAGTTCTTTTATGGTATAGTTGATTTTATAATTAAATAATATATAAATTTATATGTATATATATAATTGTATTTAATTATATATATACATATTAAATATATTTGTTTAATGTTTGTTTATTACAATAGATATATGCAAGTACAATTAGTTAATTAGAAATGAATAATTAGTTTAATTGTGAAATTGGTTTAGATATTATGTGTGATTGTGAAACTGTAGTTAAACTTGTGATATTATTTCATTGTGGATTATTAATGGGAATTGTGTTTTGAATAGTGTATTTTAGTGTGAGATATTGTTCTATTGGATTTAGGAAATCTGAATAGTAGTGCTTTTAATTACATGAGATTGTTTATTTTAATTTCTAGCATTTCTATAATTAGGCACTGTGGGGAATATTTTTTGTAGAGAAAATATAAGTCTTCCAAATTATAATTATGAAAGGGTTGTCATTTTTGTTATTCACCTTGAAATTTCCTTGGGTAGTGCATGTAGTTGGATTTAGTATTGGACATCCGCAGGGATGTGTTATCTCAGATTGTGTTATGTTATTATCAGTTTGTGCACTGTCTACCCTTGGGTGTACAATGAGTTATTGTGTTGTCGATAGGGGAGTGGCTTCCAACGGGGGCTGGGACACAAAGTGGTCCCAAGATAACTCGTGTGTAATTTAGTGTAATCAGTGGAAATTAAATAACCTACTTTAGGGGAATGGGTAGTTAACATATTTAACTTGATAATTAGCCTCACTCATTGGCTCAAGGGCTTGTGTTAGACTTGAGATGAGTCAGGAAGGCCTGAAATGGCAAGGTCATTATCTTGTCTTATCAAAAGATAATTGATTCCACGCTGGTGTGCATGTGAGGCTAGAGTTTGTAAGAGGTTACCAGGATAACCCAAGATGGGGGCCAAGACTTAGGAAGATATTAATAGGATAACCAATGCAACCTTTGTGATGACACTCCTCCTATGACATCAATTGATTGTATTGTATAGAGGTCGTACTTGATTTTGTGACTCTGGAAGCAATGTAACCCTATGTTTTGTATTAATTAGTATTGTGTGATTTTGTACCTTGCCTATTTCTAAAGGTGGTAGGTTAGTCTTGGTTACCTGTTACTATCTCCTAGCACAGGGGTTGGTCCTACAGGTACCACATGGATGGGTGGCATGCATCTTACTCTGTTGAGTTTCTCTTCCAGTTTGTGATGGTGGGATCTTCTTGTTCGAGGAGCTCATGTGGTTCTATGGATTTGTACTTCTCTTTATTCATTATAACAATGGACACTATATATTGTATTCCTTATTTGTAATCAAGGAGGAACCCTTGTGATGCAATTGTAACATTATGTATGATCTTTTCATCGTTGGATTAAATGGTATATATTGTTTATATGGTGTTGTATCTGTGGAAATATGATCATTAATTTTATTTGTGTTAGATTTATTATGGAATGGTGAATGCTTTTTTGTATGTTGTTATCATGAGTTAATTCCATATACTATGTTTTAGAATAATTTTGTAAGTTTTGAATTCACATGTAGAAACGTTGCATGGCCTAGAGGATGTATGTGTTAGAGTAGTTTATTTCACTCGTCATTGTTACTCTTTTTAAGAAAAAAAATTGGTTGTGCTTCTGTAGTGTTACATCGTCCTCTAGGTTGTGGGATGGGGTTTTACATTATGAGAGAATGGATAGTTTGACCATCCTTTAATAAACAACTTCATTGAGTTTGGAAACACCCAATCAAAAGACAACAATTGCAACACATTGGACCACACTTCGCTCACATAATTGCAATGGAAGAATAAATGTGTTATCGATTCTTCCTCCTGCTTACATAGAGAACACTAGTTAACCAGATGGAACCCTCTCTTAACCATGTTATCAATAGTGAGGATATTGCCATGGGCAGTCATCCACTAGAAACAATTGACTTTAGGAATGAGATTCTTAATACACACCACTTTCTAGAAGGAATTAGGAACAACATCTTGGTCCATCTCCAAGTCTTCATAAGTCTTTCTAACTGAGAAACAACCTGAGGAGCTGCTTTTCCAAATCCATTCATCCTCCCTTCCTCTGTCAAACCAGTTCGCCTCCCCTATCAAATTCTATAGATTGATGAGGACAGGATCCCAGTTCACCTGTCTTTGACCCCACAAATTATTTCTCCTTAACAAGACATCAAAATCCTTCCATTTAGAATCCTCCCTTTCCTAGATTACATAATCACTCACCTTTTTACCATAGATTCTTTGGAGGCTAAATTTTAGGGGGTTCAAATCCTCATAAGTAGAAAGAGTTGCATTCTCAATCCAAGGATCCTTCCAAAAGTCAGTATTAATCCCATTCCCTATTCTCTTCCTTTCCCCCAACTTCAGCACATTCCTTAATCTGATAAGATGGTTCCATAAGGCTAACCCAGAAGGAAGATCCATTTGAGATAAGAAAAAACCATAATTCTTGTTTCTCAAGTACTTGGCTTTGAAAAAATTGACCTAGTTTTTAGAGCCTTCTAGAAGATTCCAACCAAGTTTTGCAAATAAGGCTTTGTTAAGCATTTGAATTCTTCTCATCCCTAACCCCCCACACCTTTTAGGCTTATAGAATTTATCCTAGCTAACAAGAGATAGTTTTTATTTATCCTCAGTTCCTGACCATATAAATTTCCTCTGAATCTGTTCTATCTTCTCCCCTATATGAGCAGGAATTTTAAACAAAGAAAGGTAATACACTAGAATATTCAAAAGAGAGGCTTTAAGAAGTTGGATTTTACTAGCCAAACTTAGCAGCTTCCCCTTCCATCCTGCCAATTTATGTTGAATTCTTTCTAATAATTGGTTCCAGTAATTGTTTTCTAATCTCTTGGAAAATAGAGGGAGCCCTAGGTAGGTGTCAGGAAACTCAGCTTCTTAGCAACCCAGATTTTTTTTCACTTTGTCCCTTATTTGCTAATCAATGTTGAAGAAGTAAACTTTTCTTTTTTCGTAGTTAATGCACTGACTAGAAACAATAGTGTAATCATTAAGTAACTTTTTCCATAATCCTGCTTCCCCCACTGAAGCTTCCCCAAACAACAGGGTATCATTAAAAAATTGTTGATGAGAA
Organism: Sequoia sempervirens; assembly: GCA_007258455.2. Lineage (NCBI taxonomy): Eukaryota > Viridiplantae > Streptophyta > Pinopsida > Cupressales > Cupressaceae > Sequoia > Sequoia sempervirens. The sequence continues at coordinate 115,761,781 of VDFB02072274.1, forward strand.
TCAAGCCTTAGAGAAGAAGCAACCTTAATACCTTTTAGAGCTTGCACATCAACTAACCTTTGAATATTCCTTCCCAAGGCTTCAACAACAATAATAAACAAGTAGGGAGAAAGAGGCCCCCCTGCCTGAAACCATGACCACAGGAGAAGAAGCCTTGGGGAACACTATTAACCAAAATAGAATACATAGGAGAAGTGACACAAGCTGAGATCATCTTTAAAAATCTTCCATCTATCCCAAATTTCTTAAGAAGAACAAAGAGGAAAGGCTATGAGACCCTATCATAGGCCTTTGAGATGTCAATTTTGAAGGCCATCCCAGGATTTTTTGAATGCTCCATAGAGTGGATTATATCATGGGTAGAGATCACATCATCAAGAATGTTTTTGCCTTGAACAAAACCTTTTTGATTAGGAGCTATCATTTTTCCAAGCACTAGTTTGAGTCTAAACACCAATATTTTAGAAAAAAAATTATAAATAGTATTACTAGGGCTTATAGGTCTATAGTCTTTCATTGTTGAGGCATCAAAAGATTTGGGGATAAGAGCTATAAAAGTAGCATTTAGATTACTTAATAGTCTTCTAGACCTTAAAAAATCCCTGACAGCATTAAAGAGGTCATTTTTGACAATTTCCCAATAAGTTTGAAAAAAGATAGGGGAGAAACCATCAGGACCAGGGGCTTTAAGAGCTCCAAATGAAAACACAACCTTTTTGAATTCTTCTAGAGAAACAACATTAGTCATCATCTTTAAATCTAAATCAGAGACAACATTAGGGATAACATTAAGAAAATCAACATTAACTTGGGGATCACTAATAGGATTTAAAAGATAAGAAGAGAAGAAGTTAACAACTTCCCTAGAAATATCTCTTTCATTTGTAATAATAGACTCGTCCTCTTTAACCAGTGATCTGATTCTATTTCTACTTCTATGTTTGAGAGTAGATTGGTGGAAAAATTTGGTGTTCCTATCCCCTTCCATCAACCATTAGACTCTTGACTTTTTTTTCCAAAATATTTCCTCCTTTTTGTTAACCTTATACCATTGGGATCTTAGTTCTCTTTCCTTTGCACAAATTTCTTCATCCACCAATCCAGACTCCATACTATCCTGTACCTCTTTTAGACTTTTTCCCAAAAAAATTTTTGACTCAAAAATGTTTCCAAAAGTAAGCTTATTCCATCCTTTAACTTTTTGCTTAACTCTTCAAAGTTTTTTAGCCAATTAGAACGTAGGAGTTCCAAGGATGGGTTCCTCCCACCAAGATTGAACTAAAGTAGCAAAATCCGGATGAGTGCGCCACATGGCTTCAAATATGAAAGGGAGGGGGCCTTTATTATGATCCACATGTTTTTTCAGAACCAAAGAATTATGATCTGAACTAGACCTAGGAAGAGCAGTGAGAGAAAGGGATTGAGAGATGTCCCAATTGGAAGATATCAAGAATCTATCCATTTTAAACTAAATTAAATGGTTTCCATTCCTCCTATTAGACTAGGTAAATTTAGTTCCTTGGAGAGGAATATCAATCAAACCAGCCGAGTTAAAGAATTCAACAAGCTCAATCATACTATCCAAGTAATCATCCAGTCCTCCTAAATTTTCTAAGGGAAGGAGAGGAGAATTGAAATCCCCTCCTAGCATCCAATGTTCATTACTCTTTTCTGAAATAGCTTCACTAAGTTGTTCCCACAACAAAACTCTATCTTTGCAAGAATTTAGGGCACATATATTAACAAGATTCCAAGATTCCTAAGAGCCAGAGTCTTCTAGGATAATCTCAAGATGATTATTAATAAAAGATCGTAAATAACCTTTCCATCTAAAGGGGTTCCAGAGGGTATAAATACCACCAAATGCTCCTTTAGCTTCACAAACAAAAAAACTAGCTCCAGGCCAAATACTAGCAATAGCTTTTTCAAAAAATTCTTTCTTCATCTTCATTTCTTGTAATAGGAGGACATCAACTCTGTTATCCAAGATGCAAGATTTAACAAAAAACTATTTATAGGGACTGTTAAGGCCCCTAATATTCCATGAGACGAACTTCATTAGAAATAGAAACACCCTCACCTCTCAAACCCCAACCAACTCCTAGACTACTTTTTCTTAGACCTCAATCCCATGATCGAATTTAGGGTTTTCTGTTTGCCAGTAGCCACATCCCTTATAGTTTCTTTCAATCTAGATTCCTTCTGGGAGGGTCTTCCCACCTTATTCCCCACTCCAACATCTAGTTTATTTTTATTTTTGCTTTTTATAGTAGCTTGTGACCATCCCTCATCATCCTCCTTATCACTTGATCCCTGAGGGAAGCCAAGAAGGGCCAACATGTCATTCATATTTTGAACACTGGACTAGGATGCAAGATTCAACTCCTCCAGATATGGAGTTGTTTCTTGAAGAACATACTCACCCTCTTCCAGGACTTCCACAACAACAACAAACACTCCCTCTTCCAGGACTTCCATAACGCCATTTTTCTATTCATTAGCCTTGAGAACCTGAACATTTAAGGGGTCCACAACTTGGGCCTTAGCCTCCTAAGTTTTAACTCAAGGAACATCCTACACATTATACTTTAGGAGGGGAATGGACACCTTTTGGGGGGACACAAAAGAAGGCTAAACACGAGAGGCCATAGCTTTAGGAAAAATATCACCTTTAGACCTCTTACCCTTAGCTTTTGAACTTTCATGCAGACTCGCGCAGGAGTCAATAAGGTGACCAAGCCTCTTACAATGCTGGCAGAAGAGGTGATCATTCTCATATTCCAAGGGTTAGTTCCAGTTTCCAAACTTGGATTTAAGCAACACAGAAGAGGGAAGAACTGTATTAACAACCAAATTGACATAGATACAAGCATACACAAGCCTCAATCTCTCTTGGGTAATTTTATTAATGGCTAAAAGACTCCCAAAAGAGTTATCAATACCCTAAAAAATACCTTTCTCCCAAAACTCCAAGGGAAGCATCAGAAGGCGAACCCAAGTAGGTGTTGATGCCCCCAAATCAGTCGACACGTCAAAACTTGGTTTCCATTTACAAAGAGATAGAAAGGTTTTAAAGCCTGGGTTAAAATCCCAAGGACCTTCGGTTAACACTTTCAACATATCCTCATAGACCACAAAGGAGAACAAAAAAATACCTCAAGGAATTGCGTTAATAGTGATGCTACCTTTGAGGTTCCAAGTGGAAGCAACCCACTGACGAATGAGTTCAATATTTTTCCTAAACGCCAAGAACTTTCCAACCAAAGCTATTTTGAAGTTATCCATCACCTTCAACATAAGGGCCTCAGGTACATCAACTTCCTAGCTAGTAACTGAGCAAGAAGTAGATTCTGCAAGACTTTTAGTTTGGGCTAGCAAGTCATACCCCACCAAATTTCCCATGTAGGAAGTAGGAGCTTCCTCCAAAAAAAAGGAGTTAAGCCCAAACGTCGGAGAGAAAGGAAACTTCCCAAATATTCCATTAGTCTTTTCCCTAGGGGAAAGGACAACAGTACAAGGAGAAGACATCTTATCAGAAACAAGAAAACTAGCCATTGCCACCAAAGGCACAACTCTAGAAGCGGGGACAACATCCTTGGAATGGGGACCCCCACCGGGTGCCCCCTAAAGAGCCCATGAAACAAACAACGAAAAATAGTGCCGAAAATTCAAAAAACAACCAGCTTAGGAAAAGTAGAGCAGGGCCGAACCCATGTTCTTGTAAACGTTGATTAGAAGGATTCTCTAGAATCTTGAGTTTGGCTGGTGTGTAGGTTCTTTTTGTGGTCCTCTTTGTTCCCTTATTCCATTGACTTGTTATGGTGATAATCAAAACTATTTTATCTAGAAAATTTGATATGAGAGTATTACCATCATATAAAGGTGCCTTTTCTAGTTGTTTTGCAATTAATTGTCCCATGATGACCTTTTGATCTACATATTTGATGAACCAACTCAATATCATAACCCATTTATCTATTCAACCAATGAGCGTTTCTTTTGAGAATAGATACTTCAACGAATCAATTTTTTTTTATGAGATTAGTTTGGTGAGTAAGCATATAATATTGAAGCTTCTATAAAGTAAATACAACAAATAGACATGCTCTCTCAATAGGAGTGTAATCAAGCTCATATAACACCAATATCATTCTAACATAGTATACTACTCTCTTTTTTCTAGTGTCATCATGTTGTGTTAAGAGATATCCTAATGTTGTTGAAGTAGCTAAAATGTACAGTATTAATGGCTCACCTTGAATTAAAGGCATTAATACTGGTGGTGACGAAAGGTATTCTTTTAGGTGCTAGAAAGCCTATTGGAGCTTCTCATCCCATTTAAATGTGACATATTTATGAAGGAGATGAGAAAATGGATAAATTTATTTTCTAGTTGGGCTATGAACTACTTGGTTGACTCTAGTTTTCCTTGGAGACTTTGAAGCTACTTAAGATTGTTTGGTAGATTTCAATTTTGTAGGGTCAACTCCAATACCTCTACGAGACACAATGTATACCAATAGTTTTCCTGAAGTGATGCCAAAGACATATATCTTAGGATTTAACCTCACTTGATATTTCTCTAGTTTGTTAAAGATTTGTCCAAGAATATCCAAATTTTCTTTTCTTGTTATATATTTTTCTAGTAAATCATCTACATAGTCCTCTATTATGTTGTGGAACATGTCATGGAAAATTACTATCATCACTCTCTGATAAGTTGCACCTGCATTCTTTAGAATGAAAGGCATTGTGTTCCAACAATAAATACCCCAAGGACATGTGAAAGTAGTCATGTTGATCTTGTACTATATAGATCTTATTATATGTAGAGAATCCATCCATGAGGGAAAGAATCTCATGTCCTATCAAATCTATAATGATGTCAATATTTGGTAACATAAAGTCAACTCTCTGACAAGCCTTTCTTAAATCTTTGAATTCAATGTAGATGTAGATGCCCCCAATAGGTTTTTTCCATAGGGACAAGATTGGATACCCACTTTGGATAGTCTATAGGCTTTATGAAGCCAACATCTAGAAGTTTTTGTAATTCCACCTTAACTAGCAGTACAATCTGTGGATGTATTTTTTAGAGTTTCTTTTTACTAGTTTCTAGCCTTTGGGTAGACCATAAAATGATGGAATACCAAAGTTGTATCAATTCCTAGTAATTTCTACATATGACCAAGAAAATTTTACTTCCCATGTGTCAGGGAATTAATGATTTGAAATCCTTCTTTTCTTTAGGTGTCAATGATGTAATAAAAAATCTGATCTTAGGACTATTTTTTTGTTCCCACATTTATTTCTTTTGCTCAAATCCTTCATTCATAGGAACCTGAGAGAGGTTTTCACCCTTGGATACATCCTTTATTTTTCTTTTACTAGATCTGAAAGCATGACATTGTGGTTTTCACTAGGGGATCATTCTTTTTTTTAAAAAAATTTCTCTTTTGTGACTAAAGGATTTTATTTCCCCCCAAAAGTATGCTTGTGTATCAATATATGTAAAATATTTCTTTGTGTTCTCCAAGTTGTATTCCTTCTCTAAGTCCCATAAACTTTGCAATAGCATCATCATTTTAAAATATGTCTAGAATCAATGGTCTTTGTTGGTCCTAATCGATAAGCTAGGTGAAATAAGTGGAAGTTTGTTTGTTTTCAATGGAGATGTAAATGATATATATGTTAAGGTGAAAATTGATGTATTTTCAAATAGGGTGATGATGTATATGGGAGATTCATCGATGATATCATAATTAGAGGTTTTGACCTTGGGAAAATATTTAGCCTCCTTACTTAGGATACACTCAATGTAATGAGTAACAATACTTAATGGCCCATACCCAAGCCCTTGATATTTCTATCTCTTTTCTAAAATAATGGGTTCTTTTATTCCTTTCTAATGAATTCCAAGGCCATCTTGACTTGTAAATCCTATGTTCTTGATAATTTGGAAACCTTTAAAATAATACTCGATTGGTAGGGTTGTTTGTTCTTTATCTTCCTAGTATTACCATTTTGAGATATCTTCTATGACACCTTTTCTCAACTCTTTCCACTTTGAGAATATCATGGGTTCATACTTGATAATTTAAGTGGTCATACATACATGTGTTGAGGTTTCCCATATTTCTTAGGAAAATATGAAAGTTGTCCTACATAGAAGGACCCTTTTAGATCATAGTCTTCAAAACCCTTGTAATGTATTTGGACTTTGACTTCGAGAACAGGATCATGTGTTTTGGATGTTGAGGCCAATGTGTATGGGTCAATATTAGATGATGATGAGGGTAAGTGCACAAACATGGTTCCCAAAAAGGGGACTTAAGTGGACAAATTTTTTCTGAAATAAGGAAATACTAACCTTGGACAAGAAATTGAGGATAGTTACACTCAAAATTTTGAGATGGAACAAAAACAAGGATTGAAGTGCTCTGAGTCTGCTTTCTAAGCTAATAATTTATTTTGAAAATGGTTGAGATTAAGGGGTTCAAGTGAGGGACGTACACAAATTGGTCTTGTTTTTGTCAGAAAAACATAACATTGTATGACCCTTGTATGGTGAACGCTTTTTTAGTATTTTTAAAATCACTACAGTTAGAAGTTAGCTAACAGTATGTAGTTGACGCACAATTTTTCTGATAAATTTTTAATGAATATCTGATTTTTTACTACTTTTTGAAGTGGGCACTTCCTGAAAAACATAATTTTGGCTGTGCTACCCCTACAAATCTTGGAAACTAATTGATTTTTTTTTTTTAAATATTGTAGAATGGAGTCTAGTTTGTAAAAATGTAATTTATTTGAAATTTCGATGAATGGTTAATTTATAATGAAAAAAACACCAAACACTGTTTTTTTTCCAAAAAAGAGACATACAAACAAAACAATTAATGGATGAAAGGCTTAACATTTTCAGAAAGTGAAAAAAATTACATTGTTGGATAGCTAAGAGAGAACCTAACATTACCTCGATATTCAATTTGTTTGATATTGAACCACATGCAATCCTAATGGAGAGCATGAACCCGGTTATGTAAAAAATTGTAGAATTTGCAAAAACACATCTCTAGTCATTGGGAATGCCCTCTAAGCCTTTGGTTTGGTATATTAAGGAAAATACCAATCCCAAGGCTTGGGGATTCCCAAAGCAAGATATAATGCGTACACATTATAACATGCTCACTTTATATCTCAGTTTTGACATGTTTTTTTTTGTTTGTGGGGAGCATGTCTAGCAAGACATAACGCGAGTGCGGTATAACATTTGCATTATGTCTTTCTTTATGTTAAATGCTACTCTATTGAATGCATGTTTATATATTTGTATGTACATGTATGCTTGTATGTGATGTATGTATGTATGTATGCATGTATGTATGAATGTGTGTATATTGTATGTATTCTTATATGTATGTAAGATTCTATCTACACATGTACATGCATGCTTGTATGTATATAAGATTTTATGTAGATATATATTATGCTTGTATGTATGTATTTATGTATGTCTTTAGAGGGAAGGAGAATTTTAGGAGAGAGAGAGATCTAGAGTTGTCTAGGTAGGGTGGGAGGTAGGAGAGAGGGGGACGGGGAGAGAGAGAGAGAGAGAGGGGTTGGAAGTGAGAGTTTAAGATAGAGGGAGTAGAAGAGAAGGGGTTGGAGTGAGAGGGATATAGGGAGGGAGAGAGAGGGAGGGGTGGGAAAGAGAGAATTGAGAGAAAGGGAGAGAGAGAGGGGGGAGAGAGAGATGGAGAGAAAGAGAGAGTTATGTAGGTATGGTGCCAAAGGGAGAGACTTGAGAGTGTGAGGGGGGGTGAGAGGGAGAGACTTGAGAGATAGGTAGTGAGAGGGAGTGTGAGTGAGAGACTTGAGAGGGGGAGAGGGTGTGGAAAGGAGTGACCTGATAGAGGGAGAGAAACAGGGCGGTGGAGTGAGAGGGACTTATCTAGGTAGGGTGGGAGGGATAGATAGAGATGGGGGGAGAGAGAGAGTTACCTAGGTAGGTTGCTAGAGGGAGAGACCTAAGAGAGAGGGGGGGTGGGAGGGAGAAACATGAAAGGGAGGGAGAGAGTGGGAGGGAGATAGAGAGAGATAGAGGGAGGGAGAGAGAGAGGGTGGTAGAGATATATTAAATGAGAGGTACGTAGAAAGAGGGAGAGGGTAGATAGAGACAATTAGAGAGGGTAGGAGAGAGGGAGGGAGGGAGGGGTGAGATGTATAGATAGAGAGAAAGTGATCTAGGGGTTGAGGGATTAGGGTGGAGGACCTATAGGGTTGATGTTTTCTAGGGTATTAGGGTTTAAGGGTTGAGGGTTGAGGGATTACGGTTGATGGTAAAGGGTATTAGGTTGAGGGTATAGGTAGAATGTTTAAGGGTTTAGGGTTGAAGGGTTTAGGGTTAAGGGTTGAGGGTTGAGGGTAGAGGGTTCAAGAAGGATTAGGTTGAGGGTCCAATGTAAAGGGTAGAGGGTATAGGGGTTTAGGGTTTCAAGTGATCGATGGTCAGAGGGATTATGGCTGAGGGCTGAGAACGCTGAGGTTTAAATGCTGTGGGTAGAGGGTGAGGTAGAGGGTTTAAGGCTCTAGGGTTGAAGGGCCAGCTGAGGGCTGAGGGCTGAGGGTCACGGGCTGATGGCAGAGGACTGAGGCATAGGCAGCAGGGTCGAGGGATTAGGGTTTAGGGTCTAATGTATAAGGTAGAGGGTATAGGGGTTGAGGGATTAGGGTTTAAGGGTTGAGGGTTGAGGGTTGAGGGTAGAGGGTTGAGGGATTAAGGGTTGAGGGTTTAGGGATTAGGGTAGAGAGTTTTCTTGGATTTAAGGTTTTAAGGGTTGAGGGATTAGGATTTTGGGATTACAGTTTAGGGTAGAGGGTTTAAGGGTTGAGGGTTGAGGGTTTAGGGTTGAGTGTTTAAGGGTTTAAGGGTTTAGGGTTTAGGGTTTAGGGATTAGGGTAGAGAGGGAGGGATGGATGAATAGAGAGAAGGAGAGAAGAGGAGGGATGGAAATAGATATATCAGGGTTGAGGATCCAATGTATAGGGTAGATGGTTGACAATAAAGGGTATATGGTTGATGACCTATAGGGTTGAGGGTATAGGGTGAGGGATTAGGGTTGAGAGTACATATGGTTGAAGGATTAGGGTTAAGAGTCCAATGTATAGGGTAGAGGGTATCAAGGTTGAGGGTTTAGGGTTTGAGGGTTGAGGATTGAGGGATTAAGGGTTGAGGGTTGAGAATTGAGGATTGGGTGTTTAATGTATGGGGTAGAGGGTAGAGGGTAGAGGGCTTAAGGGTTGAGGGTTGAGGGTTTAAGGTTGAGGGTAGATGATTGAGGGTATAGGGTTGGGGGATTAGGGTTGAGGGTCTAATGTTTAGGGTAGAGGGTATAGGGGTCGAGGGATTAGGGTAGAGTGTTTACTAAGTGGTTTTAAGGGTTTAAGGGTTAAGGGATTAGGATTGAAGGTAGAGGGTAGAGGATTGAGGGTAGAGGGTAGATGGTTTAAGGGTTTAGGGTTTAGGTTTTAGGGTTGAGTGTTTAAGGGTTTATAGGGTAGATGGTAGAGGGTAGAGGGTTTAAGGGTTGAGGGTTTTTTGTGCCCGTAACACACATGCCTCATTCATAATGGGGACCCTCTTTCTTTTCATTTCACCATGTCATTTTTGTCACTGCCTCATTTTGCATGCCCCCTATTTTGTGCCCTAAGCAGTTAGTGAGTCTTAGAAAAATCATCTTGAGTCAACCATATCTTGCTACCCTCAAATTTTCAATGCCTTAGATCTAGGGCAGGATTTCCTTGGTTATTTACCTTCATCCTTTAAGACTGGTGTCATTTTGGTAGTGCGGGTCAACCCTTGAGGGCCCTCCCCATGCAGGTTTCAATGGCTCCGTGGCCATTCCAAAAGCCTTCATCTGGTGTCTTTACACGCCGCGGTACTCGCATCCTCTAGTGTCGTTTCCTTTGTCTTACCCTGAGCGACTAGCTACTGGTTGTCATCCACCCAGTGGACTCCACCCTTTCCATGGCCATTTTCAAAACTAACTTCCTACCAACCTTCAACGCCACCATACAAAAATTAATGAGGTGCATTAAATGCATAATTTTCTATAAATAGTTCAAAAACTTAGAAATCAACTAGAGTGAGCCCGAGCGAACAAAACCCATGACTTGAAATCTTAATAAACTTCAAAAATCACCCCATGCATTGTGTGTAGGACTTGAGGTCCCCATGGCCATTCTTCAACCAGGGCCATCATCCTCTATGGGCCTACACCCTCACCATTTCCATCACCGTCTTTGGAAAATGCTTAAAACTTGAAATGACAATCTCCTCTTCTAAATCCGCCCTTGCAGGAGGACACCCCTACTCAACCACCCCAAAATTAGTTAAAATTCATGAACTCAAACAGAGAGCCATCGACCCTCTCAGGTCCCTAGGCATGGATTCTGCCTACACAATGCATTTTAAACTTTGTCGTTTCAAATAGCTATCCGATCACGACCTTCTAGCGCGTGGACCTTGCCCTGTTGATCACCCAACAAACTTAAATTTGGAAAAATACCTAAGCACAAGCTCCTCATGAGTTCCTGCTTTTAGACTTTTTCTTGTGAAATTCTATCTTGGCTCTTCCATTTCAAATGACTTTCGTAGCTTGTCTTCCCTCCTATCGAACTTTTTCCTCTTTCCCACCATCAAAGTCAAAGAGCAACAATCTAAGAATGTGGGTCATCCTTCATGGACCTCTACTGGCATTTATTCAATGCATGAACAACTACTTGAAACAACTAAGCCTTAACATTCGCCCACTCCACGGGCCCTGACCTCACTCCCATCGGCCGTTCTCCTTTGTGCCCTTAAAAATTCTTAAGTTTGAGCCTCCTTGCAGGGCCTACCCTACAGACTTCCATCTGGAAACTACCGTAGCCGGGCTGCCATTCCAAATGACCTTTGTGTGCCAACCTTTTTCCTTGTGGGTCCCAAACTCGTCATGTCTATCTAAACCAAAACAAAAATAATCAAATGTTAAACCCTAGGTAGACCATATCCTACGGGTGATGGATCACAGACTTTCATTTCATTTTTGCTATCCTAGAGCATCCGTGGACCTTTGTTGGCTTGTTATGCAGAGCCTGACCCTTCCATTACCTCCTAACCAAAGATAAACAAAGTAGATGTTGAAGGCCTTCGTAGACCTGATGACATGAGCCTCTTCTATCAGAATTTCATTTGGCCTTCACCATCTCGAATGGTCGTCACCCACCGTCTGCTCGCACCTTCCAACCCATGTCCTTTTGACTGATTTGAAATTCAACAATGAAGCATCCACTACCTCCTAAAGCTATGGGTCCCACATTGTGGAATGTCACCTACAGAATGTTTCCTTTCCAATGTTGTTTCAACGGAAAACCCTCAAACAACCACGAAATTTGCTGCACCCGCATGCTTGAAAGATGAGCCTAATGCCTCCAAAATTTCAAATTGATCTTGAAACACATGCCAAAATGGATTGGCCTCCTTGGTAGACCCCACCTAATGACTAAATATTGATGTGGGTTAGGATAGGCGAGCTGCCATGCCCTGATTGCTATTCGTTATGTAGAACAACCACCAACCCAGGGAAGTCCACACCCCTAGGCTTGAATTTTTGTAACTCCCTCTTATGAAAGGATAATGTTGATCTGAAAGAGATGTTAGGATGTTTAAATGGTAAATTATCTAATCTAACATCGTTTTGCAAGGTTTTGTCTAATTTCCCTTGTGTT
>VDFB02072274.1:115773652-115917258 GCA_007258455.2 Sequoia sempervirens
GGGGAGAGAGATATAATTAGGGTATAAGGGTAGAGGGGAGAGATAGAGAGGTAGTGTATATAGGGTATAGACAAAGAGAGAAAATAAATCTATTAAAAAACCAAATTTCTCATAACACGAGTGTGTTTTGAAGAAGTAGAGACATGACCATTTTTAGGAAGAAATAATGCGGCTCACATTATAATGTGAATGCATTATAACACGAGCCTATTTTGTCTTGCTCTAAAAATGGTAAAAAACACAATACACCTGTGAACTCAAGGCCCACATTCTGCATATGCTCCTAGTTCTGCACATGCTCTAACAAAAAAGTAGCTTTTTGATGATGTTGTGAAGTGTACATGCATTTTTCTCACATTCCGCCACCTTTGCATGAAATAGCATAGTTTTCATGTTGAAAGACATATAATATCAATTCAAGTTTGAATTCCAGTGAAAATTGATATACAATTGAAGTTTGGAGGGGAACAACTTTTTGAAAAAGTCAAATTGTTGAGGATTTTTAAGAAAGAGGAAGCTAAGGCTACATAATTTGGTAGAATTCCTCCATTTGAAACTCTATTTTTTTAGGTATGTGAAGTATTTACACATTTTCTTTCATTCTATTATGGTTTGCTTTCATTTTTGTTATTTTGCATATTCCATGTTGATCATTGTTTGTTTGTGATTATAACCTTAGATTGTCAATGCACATTTTAAATTAAAAAATTCTATACACTTGCCAATTTCATTTTTAAACCACATCTCTTTGAGGTATTTTGTAAACTCTTAACAATTGACTTACCTTGTGTATGCTTCCACATTTTGTATACACATATATATGACATACATTTTAAGGAAGTAAAATAAAATATCATTTCTCAATCCTTTATTATGGATATGCATACCGCTCTATGAAGCTTTCATTGAGGTATTTTTTCAAACAGTTTTACCAAGCAGATGATTGCCTTGTCTATGCTATCAAATTTTCCATACATGTCTCTAAAAAATTGGAATATACTCCTCCCACATTGATAGATCTTAGAAACTATTTTGGTTTTCATCTCTATTTCTAAATTTACCTCATCACTAAACCTACTTTATCACTTTTAGTTGTGATGTGTTTTAAATGTTTCCTTGATTAGTTTTCCTACAAGGGATTCTAACCCTTCTCTCCACTATTACAAGACTCTTTATTCAAGGCTAAGTTAGCAACATGGGTAAAGGTGCAACCTATCTTGCAATCATGGCTCAAAATGGAAGCATGGAAAAAGCATTTGAATTGTGATGCAACCAGTCCTACAACACAACTCAACACAAAAAATCAACCAATAACAACATTTCACAAGTCACAATTCTCAAAACTCTTCACTTTTCACCAAATCACCACTCTTCCTTGTAGCATTGCCAACTCATTCAATCGGGTATTTCTTCTTGATAAGATTCTTTCAGACCAAGAATTGAACCATTTCAAGGACCCTTAAGGGTACAAAATCACATGCTAAAAAACCACTATTGGTTACTTTGTAACAAATTTCTCAAATTAGGTCTTCTACGCCAACTAGGCCTCAAATTAGGCCACTTTAACAGAGAAACTTATCTTGAAACTTTACCAAAACCTCCAAACACATATGGGAAGAAATTTATATGTATTCAAACCAAAGAATTCACAATTAGTTCTCAGAAATTCATCCACCAAGATTCCAAAACCAAAAACCCTCTTTTTAAGCCAAATAACCTAGGGCTTATTGGAAAATACACTTCCCAATCTTATCAAAACATCCCACCACCTCAAACAGGTCTAAAATGGCATGCACAAACTCAATTCAATAAGAAACAATTGTGCCCTAACACAATACTCACTTTAGCATGTCAAAACATCTCAAATTCACATGGAAAACACCAAATTTCACTCTAGGGCTTCATGCCCAACTCAACTCTTGAACTTCGTTGTACTTACTCAAAATTCCCACACCTTTTTAGTGAGTGAGCTAGCTTTCCAACACTCCACTAGCTTGCCAATGTGGTAGGGTTGAGAAGGTAGGGGCAACATATGCCTCGTAGGAATGGGGTCTCATGGTGATATACATCACTGTGAGACCCCATTTCTATGTGGAATACACTGTGCCATACATCACTATGAGACCCCATTTCTATGAGGCATACAATGCCGCTACCTTTATATCACTGTGAGACCCCATTTCTATGAGGCATACACTACCCCTACCTTCTCAACCCTACTCCATTTTTGTGAGACCCCATTTATATGAGGCATACACTGCCCCTACCTTCTCAACCCTACCACATTGGAAAACTAGTTAGTGAGCTAGCTTGGAAATGCTCCACTAGCTTTCTAATAGGGTAGGGTTGAGAAGGTAGGAGAAGCGTGATAGAAAAATAGGTGGTGAAGACCCCAACTAACTAAAAATGATCAGAATGAAACAAGAAACCAGCCCCTTAAACATTATACACTCAACTTATCCCAAACACACACCTAAAGGCTTGTAGCCCTCCAAATATTATTTTTTTCAATATATTTTATAGAAGGCCATACAGAGACCTAACAAACATCATCTGAGACACATTTTAACTCCTAACACAACATACCAAAAGGTTTCAATAGGTTTCTTTGCAACAATATTTAAAACCAATAGGCTGGCCTACCTTTTAGGCCACCAAATAGCCCTCTTTTACAATGGAGGTCCCTCCAAAACACTTTTTTTCATGAAATATCAACTAACAGTCACTACATGGAAGGTTCCTTCAACAATTCATCAAAACCCTTCTTTAACACCCCATTTACACAAGGAAAATAATGTAATTCTGCCCTAGGGCATCACCCAATTTCAAACAACTTACTTCCTCTGCCTTCGAGACCATGTGTACACCATACCGCATTGTCAGGCTAGTGAGTGAAATAGCTTTCCAATGCTCCACTAGCTTTCCAAGGAATTTGAATTCACATGCCTTGTCCATGCTTCCATTTTGAGCCTATCTTGTAATCATGGCATTCCCCTACACCACCTTTATCTATGCTAGAAATACTATTGTACATGATGATTGTAAGTATTTTTTATGAAGCCTTGAATGACATATATTTCATTTCTTTGAATGGATACATTTTTTAGGAGCTAATATTCATCTCATTACCATGCTACAGGTAAAATTATCTACCATGCCAAAGAAACAAACAAGGAAAAAAATAACAGACAAAGAGTATGAAACCTTCAAAGAAAAGGAGAGAATGAGTGGTGGCATATCCTAAAAAGAAGAAATTGGATATGATTGATGAAAACAAGCCATTTGAAGAGGAACCTCAACCATCAAAAAGAGAATAGGAATTGGTAGCACAAAGGGAATGAATGCGAAATCATTGTGGTAGGAAAAATGTTCGTTTGACCAAATATGAGGGTAGACCTTTGAACAAGGTCTTGTGGAAGGTCTGTGAGTCTGAAAATGAGGCAATAATTGACACAATAAAGAGTAGAGCATACTCAGATGGTTTGTTGGATTAATTTGTAAGTATGCACATCAGTTCTTATTAATTTATACTTGTATGCATATTAATTTGTTTGATGCAACATCCTTATTTTGATGATCTTGACAAATCTCAATTATGATTTTAAGCCATTACAAAAGTGTGTGCAAATCTTGGTGAGGGAAATTCAATTTATTCATTTGAATTTAACCTTATCATGAGAACCTATGATGTAGACATTATAAGAGCATCTCAAATTTCACGTTATTCTATTCATGAGAGGTGTTGTGTGCAATAGGTATCTTGGAACTCCCAGTGAAGATGTATGACTAGGATTGACTAAGTTGAGAGACTGGAATGCCTATCTGTAAGTGCCTTCCATCTATTTTCATTTCATTTCCATTTTGGATTCTCTTTCTTTTTCTTCTTTTACTTTGCATATTTGTAAGTAAACTACTAAAAATTGAATGGTCTCTTGTTGCAAAAAATGTTGATTTATGAGCCATCAAAGAGAATCTTAGCCAAGAAATAAATTCAACATCCTTATTTTGATGATTTTGACAAATCTCAATTATGATTTGAAGCGATTATAAAAGAGCGTGTCAAGCTTAGTGAGTGAATCTCAAGTTACTCAATTGAAGTTAACCTCATAATGAGCACCTATGATGTAGACATTAAAAGAGAATCTCAAATGTATGAGTGACATTATAAAATATCTGTGAGAATGGAGTACCTAAGGCATTGTAATGAGATTAACTTGTAATGAGATTTACTCAAATATTAAAATTTTGGAGTTCATGTTTGGTGCAAGAGCACCTTGTTCTCTAAATGCCTTCAATAGGAAAATTTAAAAAAATTGAAATTTCAAATGTAAACAATGTGAAAAAGGTCATATGAAGGTCATATGTAATGTATTCAAAGTCTCAATTAGGTCATTAGGTGATAAGAGAAGTGATATTGCACAAAAGTTGTCACTTGGTGTAAAAATGCAAAACTTGCATTAGTTGCACAATTGCAAAATTATAGAAGATGAAGAGTCCCCTTGTTAGAAAGGGTAGTTAGTCAATGGAAGATGTAGGGGAAGCATTCATAACTGATTGGAATAGCTATATAAAGCATTGTAAAGGTGTGGAAAAGATCAAAACATGTATTTTTGAAGAAATTAGTAAATAAAGGATGATATTTTTTGTATTTGCAACACTTCTCCTTTTTTGTTTCAAGCTTGTGCAGATTGTACAACACCTTATACTTTGATTGTTGATTATTTTTCTTTATATCAAGGAGTTATGTAACTTTTGAAAGTATTTTGAAGTCTTTTAACATAAATTTGAGGAAATAAAACCAATTTTATCATAACTATTTTGTAAACCTCAAAATAGGGTTTTGAGAGTCCATTAAGTGATAACTAGGTCTAATTTACAAATGAACATACCTTTAAACATTCAAAAACCCCTTGAACTTGTTGGGGCAAAAATTCTTATGTATCCAAAACCTCAAATCTGCAATTTGTCTTAGGAGAAACTCACTCCACCATGCCAAACCACAAAACCCTTATTTTATGCTAGGATGAGGAGGGTTTATTGAAAGGAATGCTTTCACACCTTACCACAACATGCCACCACCTCAAACATTTTTAAAATCACCTGCACAAACTCAAAAGACAATCACTCAACCTCTACATGCAAAATTTTATCAAACCCTAGGGTGAAATCTCATTTTTCATGCCCTTTTCCATCAAAATCTATAAGGGAAGCAACACAAAGCCCATAAAACTTGATAAAATTTGAAGATTTGAAGGTTTTAAGACTTAATACACTACTGACTGAGGTTATTTTATGGTTTGGAGTTGATTTCTTGATAGTTTATGGCTCAATCCCTTAAGGGTCTAAAGTGTAAAAGGGAAACAATAGTTGATGTGGTATTACTCAAAAATTGTGGTGCTTATGAAATATCCATTTGAGCCTACAAGATCACATTGGGAACCTCTACAATAACCTCTCTTGGTTTTTGTTATATTAGAGTGGTTTTCCCATGGTGTCTAGTTTTCACTTGATGGAAAAGGTGTCAAATGCAAGCAGTGCAAAGTTGCAAAGTGGTGCAATTTTCATTTTGCAACTTGTGTGACCAAACATACTATTCCACCATGTCTGAATAGGTATGTTTATGCTAGGCATGGTCCTCTTTCACACCCAAGCATGCATAATCACTCTGAGCTACATTCAATCGAATCGATCCCTTGAGTCCAAAGTGCAAAATGACTGCAAACTTTAGCATGTTGTTACTAGAATACTGTGATACTTAGAATCTTGCCATCTTATCCTATGGGATTATGTTGGGCCCATCTACACAAATATTTTTCAGTTTTTGCTATATCAGAGGTATTTTCTCGTGGTGGTGGATTTTAACTTGGAGAAAATGTTGTAAAATGCAAGTAGTTGAAAGTTGAAAAGTGGTGCAACTTTTTTTCTGCAACTCGTGTGACCAAACAAACTGTCCAGATGCATCTAAATAAGTATGTTTATTCTAGGCATGGTCCTCTTTTTCACCTAAACACACAACATCACTTTGAGCTATGTTCAACCAGATCGATCCCTTAAGAGTCCAAAGTGTAAAATGGTGCAAACTTCAACATGTTGTTACTCAGATACCATGATGCTTAGAAAATTCTTGTCTAATCCTATGGGATCATGTTGGACCTCTCTACAAAAACCTATCTTGATTTTCGATATCTCGAAGGCATTTCCCCATGGTGGTGGATTTTCACTTGGGGAAAAAGTTATCAAATGCAAGTAGTTGAAAGTTGCAAAGTGGTGCAACTTTCATTTTGTAACTCATGTTACTAAACAGACTATTCCAACACATCCAAATAGGTATCTTTATGCTAGGTATGGTCCTTTTTCACATCCAAACACGCAGAATCACTTCAAGCTATGTTCAACCAGATTGATCCCTTAAGAGTCCAAAGAGAAAAATGGCTGCAAATTTCAGCATATTGTTACTCGGATACCATGACACTTAGAAACTTCTCATCTAATCCTATGGGATTTCATTGATCCCCTCTACAAAAACCTCTCTCGGTTTTCACTATCTCGAAGTGGTTTTCCTGTGGTGGCGGATTTTCACTTAGGGAAAAAGTTGTTAAATGCAAGTAGTTAAAAGTTGCAAAGTGGTGCAACTTCCGTTCTACAACTCGTGTTACCAAATAGACTGTTCCAATGTGTTTGAATAGGTATTTTTATGCTAGGAATGGTCCTTTTTCACACCCAAACATGCAGAATCACTCTGAGCTACGTTCACTCAGATTGATCCCTTAAGAGTCCAAAGTGCAAAATGGTGCAAACTTTAGCATCTTGTTACTTGGATAGTGTGATGCTTAGAAAATTCTCATTTGATCCTATTGGATTGTATTGGGCCCCTCTACAAAAACCTCTCTCATTTTTTCTATCTTAGAGTGGTTTTCCCGTGGCGGTGGATTTTCACTTGATGGAAAAAGTGTCAAATGCAAGCAGTGCAAAGTTGCAAAGTGGTGCAACTTTCATTCTACAACTTGTGTGACCAAACAGACTATTCCAATGCATCCATATAGGTATTTTTACATTAGGCATGGTCCTTTTTTTCACCCAAACATGTGGAATCGCTCTAAGCTACATTCAACTAGATTGATCCCTTAAGAGTCCAAAATGCAAAATGGCTGCAAACTTTAGCATGCTGTTACTCGGATAGCGTGATGCTTAGAAACTTATCATCTGATCCTATGGGATCATGTTGGGCCCTTCTACAAAAAATAATCTCATTTTTTTTCTATCTTAGAGTGGTTTTCCCGTGGTGGTAGATTTTCACGTGGGAAAAAAGTTGTCAAATGCAAGTAGTTGAAAATTGGAAAGTGGTGCAACTTTCGTTCTGCAACTCGTGTAGCCAAATAGACTATTCCAACGTGTCTAAGTATTTATTTTTATGCTAGGAATGGTCCTCTTTTTCACCCAAACATATGGAATCGCTTTGAGCTATGTTCAACCGGATTGATCACTTAAGAGTTCAAAGTGCAAAATAGCTGCAAAATTTAGCACGTTGTTACTCGGATACCGTGATGCTTAGAAACTTCTCATCTGATTCAATGGGATCACATTGGGACCCTCTATAATAACCTCTCTCAATTTTTGTTATCTTGGAGTTTTTTTTCCTGTGGTGGAAAATTTTCACTTGATGGAAAAAGTGTCAAATGCAAGCAGTGCAAAGTTGTAAAGTGGTGCAACTTTCATTCTACAACTTGTGTGACCAAATGAATTGTTCCAATGCATCCGAATAGTTATGTTTATGCTAGGAATGGTCCTCTTTCAAACCCAAACACACAGAATCACTCTGAGCTACATTCAACTAGATCAATCCCTTAAGAGTTCAAAGTGCAAAATGGTTGCAAACTTCAGCATGTTGTTACTTGGATACCGCGACACTTAAAAATTTCTCATGTTATCCTATAGGATCATGTTGAGCCCTTGTACAATAACCTCTCTTAGTTTTCACTATCTTGGAGGCATTTTCCAGTGGTGGTGAATTTTCACTTGGGGAAAAAGTTGTCAAATGCAAGTAGTTGAAAGTTGCAAAGTAGTGCAACTATCGTTCTGCAACTCGTGTGACAAAACAAATTGTTTGAATGCATTCATATGGGTATTTTTACACTAGGAATGGTTTTTTAGATGTTGTGGTTGTGTTGTTGATATGTGGTTGTCATTGATGTCAACACTATTAGCATTGAGGTATTGAAGGTTGTATATGTTGAGGATATTGAGAAAATTGTTAAAGAAAGTGTTGCAGGTTCCCAGTGGAACAGTGAAGGTCATGAAGGTGTTTTGTTTAGTACGTTGAAGATCAATCATTTTGGATTAAAGGGTTTATTTTTGAGTGTATCTATTTGATCCACTGAAAGTTTTAGAGGTTTGCATGAATATTTTTTCAAGTTATGAAGATCTGTGTTTTGATAGTGTTTCTGTGGTTTTAGTTCATGTTCCTGATTGAAGTTGGAGTGATTCTAGTAATCTCAGTCACTACAGATGTTTCTCTATTGGATCTTGATGCTTGTGGATGCTTCTAGATCATGCTTTATCTTTTTTGCACATTCGCATTGATTGGTGTTCTTGTGGTCAGTGATTTTCTCTTGTGTGTTTGAGTTTTTGTGTTCTTGGCCAACATGATGGTTGTTGCATGTTGTGGATCCTTGAAGATTAAAATTTGAATGTTTGGCATGCTTGAGGATGTTTTTTTGGGTCACAGCATAATATTGGTTGATGGAGTTTGATTTTCATTGAAAATTTATTTGTAAATTTGGGCCGATATGGTATGTATGTTTTATATTTTCATATTTCTTCTGACCGATAGAGTTGTTGATGTAAATTCATGTTGCAGATATATAAGAGTGATTGTTTGAGTGAAGTGAAGTGTGCATAAGCGTGAATATATGCCAGAGAAAGTGCAAGTTTGTTTTAATAGTGTTCTAATCATTCAATTGCAGAGCAGAGTGTGAAGAAATTTGAGCAAAGTGTGATGGAGTGTTTTTGGGCTTAATTGGAACTGTAATTAGGATTTTGTAGAAGTTATTTTATTAGTTCATACCCTATGAATCTAATCTGAATTTCTGTAAGGTAGTTTGTCTTCTTTGGATAGTGAGCTCTAGGTAGTGTGCCTAAATGCATATGCATTCCCATTATTCTTCTGATATTTTTAACAGGGTATAATATTATGGATTGACATCCACCATGGTTTTTCTCCTAATAGGGTTTCCACATAAAAATCTTGGCATTCTCTATGTTTCTGATGTACTGATTGTTTATGGTTTATTGTTCATTCATCAAATCTGAGATTAAGTTAAATCTAAAAAGTTTAAATATTTTGTGACAACTGATTCACCCCCCCTCTTAGCTGTTTGTCCTTGTTTTTCCAAAAATTGGTATCAGAGTAGGTTCATCTAAAGAAGTTTAAAAGCTTGAGGTGATCTAAGATGGCATCATACAAGGACAGTCCTAGATTCAATGGATCTAACTACACCCTGTGGAAAGGTAGAATGGAATATCATTTGAGGTTTATTGGTGAATTTCCTCCAAATGGTCCTTCCACTCCTGATGAGGTTAAAGAGGCTAAGACTAACATTAGGGCTATTGAAGCTTTGTTGAGTGCTTTGATAGATTTAGAAATGACAAATGTGATGGATTTGAAGACAGTTCATGAGATTTGGAAGAAGCTTGAGACTTTGTATGAATGAGATGCACTTGTGAAGGTTGCTAAACTAACAAGTTTGAAAGGCAAGTATGAAACTTTGAAGATGGGTGAGGATGAAAATATTTCTTCTTTTATGCAAAGAGTAAATGAACTTGTGATGGGTATTAGATGTGTTGATGGAACCCTTGATGAACAAGAAATTGTAGCTAAAGTTCTCAGATCATTGCCTCCCTCCTACAAATCTAAGGCTCATGCTATTGAAGAGCTCAGAACAGTAATACTTGTAACAAGAGATATGCTGATTGGTAAGCTTGTTGCATTTGAGTTGAGTGAATTTGGTGATTTTTCCCCTAAGACTGAATTTGCATTTAAGGCCACTATATCTGGAAGAAACAAACAAAGATATGATTTGGGAGAAAGTTCTAAAAAGACATTCAAGTATGAGGAAGAGATGAAACAAATTCAGGATGAAGAAAGAAGGTAGAGGACAAGGTGAGTATAAAGGAAAGTTACCTATTAAATGTTTCTCTTGCAATAAGATAGGTCATTTTGCTTCAAGGTGTCCTAAAAGAGTTCCTAGGTCTAAGAGCTACAAACTGATATTTCAAAAGAAATGTTATTTTGCTGAAGAAGGTGTGACTGATGAAGAATATGATAAAGAAAATGGAAATGAAGATGAATGGGTTTTCATTGCTATCAAGGAAATTGATCTAGTGGTTACTAAATCTGCTAAAGTTGAGAAAGCTCTTGCAACCCAAATTGAAGAAAAGGATGAGTGGGTTATTGATAGAGGATGCTCACATCATATGACTAGTGACAAAAGAAAATTTGTAAGTCTAGAGAAATATGATGGTGGGGTTGTAAGATTTAGAGATAACAATTCTGGTGTGTTCATGGCAGAGGAACTATTTGTCTTGGTGGTAAGAACAAAACTGATGATGTCCTTTATGTTGAAGGCTTGAAGCATAACCTATTGAGTTTTGGACAGATGGTGGATAAGGGTTATGATCTTCAGTTCAAAAATGGAAGATGCAAGATACTTGGAAGTTCTAGAAATGTAATTGCATTAGGTACACAAACAAAAGGTAATATCTTTCACCTGAATGTTGCTAGTGGAAGTTGTTTAATTGCTCAAGTAGATGAAAGCTAGTTATGGCATATAAGGCTGTGTCATGTGAATTTTGATAACATTGTCAACGTAAGCACCACTCAAGCAGTAAGAGATTTACCTAAGCTAGTGAAGCCTACTAACACAATTTGCAAGGAATTCCAGATGGGAAAATAGACTAGATTTTCTTTTCAAAGAAAAAAACATCATTCTAATGGAGCACTAGAGCTGGTGCATACTGATTTGTGTGGTCCCTCTAGAGTAAGAAGTCTACAAGGAGAAAGGTACTTTATGTTTCTTATTGATGATTACTCCAGGATGATATGGGTTGCTTTCCTAAGAGAAAAATGTGAAGCATTAGAGAAGCTCAAAAGTTTCAAAAGCTATGGTAGAGAATGAGACAGGTCTAAAGATAAAATTTCTAAGGTCAGACAAAGGTGGTGAGTTCACTTCTCGAGAGTTCAATTCTTTCCGTGAAGAGCATGGAATCAGAAGACAATTCTCTACTCCCCAAACCCCTCAACAAAATTGAGTTGTAGAGCAAAAGAATAGAACAATTTTGGATGCTGCTAGAATAATGACGATAGAAGGAAATGTGCCTCACATCTATTGGAGAGAAACTATAAACATTTTTGTGTACACTCTAAACTGAGTAAATGTCAATGGTATTTCTGGTAAGACTCCTTTTGAGCTATGGTTTGGCTATATGCCTACTATTAAATATTTCAAGATCTTTGGAAGCAAGTGTTATATTAAGAGAGATGAGAACATAGGAAAGTTTGATGCAAGGAGCGATGAAGTAATCTTTCTAGGTTACTCTACTAAAAGCAAGGCCTACCAGTGCTTTAATAAAAAATTGAGGAAGCTGGTTGAAAGTAAAAATGTCAGAGTTGATGAGGACTCTACTAGATCATCCAGATATAGTGGATATGATTCAGATGACCAGCAGGACAGTACAGACCAAGGGAAGAATGCTCAAACAAAAAATCAAATTCAATTTTTTTTGGTAAATCAAAAAAGTCAGGAAGGAGAAACAAGTGGAAGTGCAAAAGATAGACCAAAAGAAACAAAAGTGCGAGAAAATACTAAAGTTCTGAGGTATGTAAGGTTGAATCATTCTAAAAATTAGATTATAGGAGATAAGAATAAAGGTGTGTAGACTAGAAGAAGGATTGCAGAAGAGCATTGTCTAATTTCCAAAACTGAACATAACAATGTTAATGAAGTGTGTAATGATGAACACTGGATGGAAGCTATGAAGGAAGATTTTTTGCAGATTGAAAAGAATGATACATGGATTCTTGTTCCCAGACCTAAAGATAAAAATGTGATTGGTACCAAATGGGTCTTTCAGAATAAGCTGAATGAACAAGTTGAAGTGGTCCAAAATAAAGCAAGACTAGTATGTAAACGGTATTCACAAATGTAAGGTATTGATTTTGAAGAAATTTTTTCCCTTGTTTCTAGAATTGAAGCTATAAGATTGTTTCTTTCTTATGTTGCATATAAGAACTATAAATTCTATCAAATGGATGTGAAGTCATCTTTTCTAAATGGTGAACTAGAAGAAGAGGTATATGTTGAATAGCTGGATGGATTTCAACTAACTGACAAGGAAGACATGGTTTGTTGATTGAAGAAAGCTCTGTATGGACTCAAGCAAGCCCCCAAACCCTGGTATGCTAGATTGGATAAATACTTACTAAATATTGGATTCAATAAAGGTACTACTGAAAACAACTTATATTTTAAGTTGGATCATGATAAAGAGTTGATTATTGAAGTCTTTGTTGATGACATTATTTTTGGAGGAGATGATGAGCTATGTATGAAGTTTGTTGATGAAATGAAGAGTGAATTTGAAATGAGTATGATTAGAGAGATGAAGTTCTTTCTAGGATTGCAAGTAACTCAGTTAGACAATGGGATTTTAATATTGCAATCTAGGTATGTGAGAGAGCTACTGAAGAAGTTTGGTATGGATGACTCAAAGCCTGTTGGTGCACCCATGGTAATCATATGCAAGTTAACATAGAATGATGATTATCCCAAGGAAAATCAAACAAGATATAGGTCAATGATTGGTGGATTGCTCTACTTAACTCATACCAGACTAGACATAATGAATGTTGTGTGTATGGTTGCTAGATATCAAGCTGAGTTGAAACAATCTCATGTGATTGTTGCAAAGAGAATTTTTAGGTATTTAAAAGGAATAGTTGATTTTGGGCTTTGGTATCCTAAAGAGATGATCTTACTTTGAGTGCCTATACTGATGTGGATTGAGAAGGAGATGTAGATGATAGGAAAAACACTAGTGGTGGTTCCTTAATCCTAGGAAAGAAGCTGGTGTCTTGGTTGAGTAAAAAGAAGATTTCCATTTCCATATCTATTGCTGAGGTAGAATATATTGCTGCTGCAAATAATTGTACTCAAGTGCTATGGATGAAACAGATGTTGAAAGATATTAGAGTAGTGTATGATGAGCCTATTGTTATATACAGTGAAAAATCAAGTGAAATAAACATTTCAAAGAATCTAGTGCTACAGTCTAAGAAAAAAACATATTTCAATCAAGTTTCATTTCTTGAGGGAGAAAGTGAGTGAAAGAATTCATACTAGATTATGTACCTACCAAAGAGTAAATTGTAGACTTTTTCACCAATCCATTTCCAAAATATACTTTTGATTATCTTAGAGGGATGCTAGGGGTGATTAACCCTCCTAATATGAAATAGCAATGCATTATATTGAATCAATCTGTGCATTTCATGATCATATTCTGATATGGATTGATGTTTCCAATGCTGTTCCTCAGGGGGAGTAGTCAGATGTGCAGATATGTGGTTCAGATCTTGTATGTGGAAAGATAATTCTTATCTTTTCCATTCATGTCAAAGGGGGAGAAGTGCAATGTGAAAAACTACTAAGAAGAAGATCCCTGTAGGAAGAAGATCATGTGGAAGAGTTGTTGTGGAGAAGAGTCAAAATCTAAGTAAATGTTGATTGAGAGTTATGTTGATGGTATTTTTCACATCATGTGTTGCAATCAATGCCAAAGGAGGAGATTATTAGATGTTGTGGTCGTGTTGCTGATATGTGGTTGTCATTGATGTCAAAGCTATTAGCATTGAGGTATTGAAGGTTGTATATGTTGAGGATATTGAGAAAATTGTTAAAGAAAGTGTTGCAAGTTCCCAATAGAACAATGAAGGTCATGAAGGTTTTTTGCTTAGTACGTTGAAGATCAGTTGTTGTAGATTAAAGGGTTTATTGCTGACTATATCTAGTTGTTCCACCGAAAGTTTCAAAGGTCCACGTGAAAATTTGTTCAAGTTATGAAGATCTGTGTTTTGACAGTGTTTCTATGGTTTTAGTTCGTGTTCCTAATTGAAGTTGGAGTGATTCTAGTAATCTCAATCACTTCAAATGTTTCTTTATTGGTTCTTGACGCTCATTGATGCTTCTAGATTGTGCTCTATCTTTCTTGCACCTCCACATTGATCGGTGTGCTCGTGGTCAGTGATTTTTCTCTTGTGTGTTCAATTTTTTGTGTTCTTGGTCGACATGATGGTTGTTGGGTGTTGTGGATCCTTGAAGATTAAAATTTGAATGTTTGGTGCACTCGAGGATGTTGGTTTGGGTCACAAAATAATATTGGCTAATGGAGTTTGATTCACATTGAAATTTTATTTGTAAATTTACATCAACATTGTATGTATGTTTTATATTTTCATATTTATTTTGGGTGATGGAGTTGTTGATGTAAATCCATGCTGCAGATATATAAGAGTAATTGTTTGAGAAAAGTGAAGTGTGCATAAGTGTGAATATATGCTAGAGAAAGTGCAAATGTGCAAATAGTGTTCTAATCACCCGATTGCAGAGCAAAGTGTGAAGAAATTTGAGCGAGGTGTAAAGGAGTGTTTCTGTGCTTAATTGGAACTATAATCGGGCTTTTGTAGAAGCTATTTTCTTAGTTCATACCCTACGAATCTAATTTGAATTTCTGTAAGATAGTGTGTCTTCTTTGGGTAGTGAGCCCTCTTGTATTTGAGCAGTGAGCTCTAGGAAGTGTTCCTGAATGAATGTGCATTCCCATTATTATTCTTATACTTTTAATAGGGTATAATATTGTGGACTGACATCCACCATGGTTTTTCCCCTAACAGGGTTTCCACATAAAAATATTGGTGTTCTTTGTGTTTCTGATGTGTTGATTGTTTATGGTTTATTGTTCATTCATAAGATCTGAGATTAAGTTAGGTTAAATTTGAAAATTTTAAATCTTTTATGACAACTAATTCACACCCCCCTCTTATTTGTCTATCCTTGTTTTTCCAACATGGTCTTCTTTCACACCCAAACATGTGGAATCACTTCGAGCTATGTTCAACCGACTTGATCCCTTAAGGGTCCAAAGTGCAAAAGTGAAGTGAACTTTGACGCACTATTACTTAGAAACCATGATGCTTATGAAATCTCTATCTGAGCCTATGGGATTGTGTTGGGCCCCTCTACAATAACCTCTCTCGATTTTGGTTATCTCAGAGTCATTTTCTTGTGGTGTCCAGTTTTCACTTGATGGAAAAAGTGTCAAATGCAAGCAATGTAAAGTTACAAAGTGGTGCAACCTTCATTTTGTAATTCGTGTGACCAAAAATTACTCCAATTCATCTTGATAGGTAGGTTTATGCTAGGCATGGTCCTCTTTTGCACCCAAACATGTGAAATTTCTCTGAGCTACGTTCAACTGACTTGATCCCTTATGATGGCATGCAAAAATATCAAAAAGAGAAACATACACATGATGGTTGAGAAGTCCAAGTTTTCCACACAAAAAGCGTATGATCATTGGTGCAGAGTACCTTGTTCCTCCATTTGATGAAGAAGGCCTAGTTTAGTGGTTTTAGTCATTATATGTCAAATAAGGCCATGATAGGCCATTTTTTAATCTTGCTTTTAGTTTTGAGTTAATGTGGGGTCATTTGAGTCAATTATGTAAGTATGATAGGGAGTACAAATAAGAAAATATCATTGGTAAAGGCATTGGAAGATATTACTAATGCTACCCCTATTGAAAATTCAGACTTTAGGCCTTAAAAGCAAGGCTAGACAAGGTGAAAAGAAGAAATTGCTTGAGAATAAGTTAGAATAGGTTGGAAATAGGGTGAGGTTGTGGAGTTTGATGTGTTCAAATGGTCTGTAAGGACAAGGGAGGTCAAATGTATGTTATGGTATGATGCCCTAGTTCAGAAAAGAGGGGTTTTGAATGAAAAAGAGAGGTTTGAGGGAGTAAAAGTGGGTTTAAAGTCAGTGGGAAGCATAATTTGGTGGTCAATTAAATTTTTGCAAGCAAAATGAAGAGTTTTGGAAGAGGTTTTGAGGTTGTATGACATCTGGATATGGGGTTTTCATTAAACCATAGTGAAATATGAGAAAAGTGAGGGTTTAAAGGATAGTGGGGTTAGAGGGCCAATCATGCCCTAAAAATTGTGGATTTTGTGGATTTATAGATTGGTAAATGCTTCCCAATGGTGTTTTTCAATTGGAAGAGTGATTGAGAGGGTGTTTCTTTGTTAAATAGACCTATTTGGGGATCTAGGACAACATTGAGTCCATTTCTTATTTGTATTATAAATTATAACTTGCTTTCTCCTGAGTCTATTTCGTATACAAGAAATAATATTGCAAAAAGTTGACATATAAATCTTTTGACATGTTTATATGGTGATGGATCAAGAACATAACAATTCATTTTGCACTATCAGGATTATGCTATTAAAATGTGTCAAGAAGTTAACTACTTTATCTACTCTGAATATTATGTTTTGCAAGTGTTGTGAAGATTATGTATCCTTTGCTTAATTGAGTTGTTCCAATCAAAGGATTAAACATATTGGAATATTTTTATGAATCAATTCATGGAATACCAATTGAAAACATGTTTTTTTATTTTAGATAAAGTTGTTTAGCATCAATCAATTAATATCCAAGACAAACCATGAAGGACAACAATTTTCAATGCTAGGGATAACCAATTAATAAGTATACATGTTAATAAGTAAAACATGTACATGTGAATAAGGGAAGCACAAGTACTCAAAAACATGTAAGCCTTGAAGTATACACATGAATATATAGTATACACAAATTAATACAAAGTATATGCACAAATACAAGGTATACACATAAAAAAACGTAAGTCACAAAGTATACATTAGAACACACGTAAGTCACAAAGTATACACTTGAATACATGTAACTCATATCTATTGAACCATGAATTTAGAATGAAAATATAGACACCATCGATAAAAAAATTTTGTATTAACCAAATAGCCATGTAGGAATACATCAATATATGTCGATATAAGTATGAAATACAGGTACAAAATAGCCATATAGGCTTACGAGAATGCCATATAGGCATACAATGTCAAATATATCCAATACAAAATTTGGGCAAAAATGCCATGTAGGCATACAACAATGGGCTTTGAAATCAAAATTCATTACTCTCCATGCTCTCGAAATAAACTATTTCCCTTTACTTGTCGATCAGATGGTGATACATCTATCACTCGTTTATGTTGTGCTTGAGGAGTGCTCATGCTACTCCTCCTAGTGTCTAGTTCTTGGTGAAGTTTTAACTGTTACAATAAGAAGTAAAGGTCCATTAATATATAGAAATTACATTATAAAAAATGATATATTTAACAAAATAATCACTTACTTCCATTTGATGATCACTCTCCATGAGGGAAATATTCATATGCCTAGGCTGAGGCGTTCTGAAGCCTTGTATAAACCATCCAAATAGAAATTAAAGTACAAATCAATAATGGTTTTCTTTTTCACTAACTCTCATCTATAACAATGAATGTAAATTGAAATTTAGTAATTTTCCTCATACCTTCCCTATCAAAGCCATCAAGGACTATATAGTAGACGAAACACCGATCTCCATTTCCCTTGTCACATTTAGAGGTGTTTCCGCTTGCAACATTTGAAAATAAAACAACAAATTATTCAATCACAAAAACTACAATAGCGATCCACGCCATGACTTATAATGTATGGGATAATGAGAAAAATCTTGAGTACCTATTAAACTATATATTTATGACTATCATGCTTACTATTTTCCCTATCCATAACTTGTTCAAAAGCACTATTTTTAGGCTTTTACCCATAGCAGCAAGTCGGTGAATCATTTGATCAAATGATTTCATAGACATGTATGATAACTCTGGTGGAATAGAGAAGGCAGTGAACTGGTTGAAAAAATGCCTCAAAGAAATGGGGTCTCATGGTGATGGAATGCCATTACAAAAAAATGTACATCATGTAATTCCATCACCATAAGACCATATTTCTTTTGAGCATTTTTTAGACAGTTCATTGTCTTCTCTATGGTATTATTACTTAATATTATGCTTTGATAGAAATTTTTCCAAGAATCCATAGTTTGTTGGAAAACACCTATTTTAGGCTTTTAGCCATAGCAGCAAGGAAGTGAGTAGTTTGATAAAATGATTTGGTACACATGTATGGAAAATGTGGTATCATAGAAAAGGTGGTGAGTTGTTTGAAGAAATGTCTCAAAAAAATGTGGTCTCATGTTGATGAAATGGAATTCCATCACCATGAGACCGTATTTCTTCAAGGCATTTTTTCAAACTACTAACTGCATTGTCTATGCTATTGCTCACTATTATGCTTTGATAGATTTTTTCCAAGAATCCATAGTTTGTGGTGCAGGTGCACCTTTGCAAGCACATGCCTCCATGAGGTAAATTTAGGAGTTTCAATTGGTTAAGGTGTTTTCATGATGTAATAAGGCCTAAATATCCATTTTGGAGGTTGTAATAGTCTTAGTTAATTTAGGCATAAAGTGCAAAATTGCAAAATATTGATAAAGTTGTCAATTTCAAATGTTGTAAAAATGCAAAAAAGGTGTAAAGGCATGGAATTCCAAGGGTCAAAGTAGTTGTAGAGGTTATTGAGTCATTGTAGGAAGTTGGAAAGGTTGGAAATTTTTTAAAAATGTTATGATCCATCGATGTAAGTTGTTGTTGGAGAGATTGAAGGAGAAAACTAATAAAATGTCACCGTTATACTGCTTTTTTATGTGTTTTCCTCCATTATCTGCCAGTGTACGGTTCTGTACAAGTGGTAGGGAATCTGTCATGTGTGTGAATTAAAAGATTTAGGTGTTGGCATCAATTTAAAACTAATTTGAGAATTTGATATTGAGTTTCAATCTTTTGGTGGCCTGATTACTCTAGGTGGTCAGAAAACAGGGGTTTAGTGGTTTGATTGCTTAAATGACTTGACAGGTCATTCCACCTTTTTGTACCCATTTTTTCTTGGTGGAATGGACCTAAATACTATAGGAGTAGGTGTGGAAGATAGGGATTAGGTTTGGGAAGGATATTTGGTGAGTTTCTCAATGTTTCCCTATTGTAAAAACCAGTTTTAGTGCCTTTGAGCAAGGCTAGAGTGAGTCAGTTGAAGAAAGGGATAGAGAACTTGATGGAATCTCATGAGATTTTTGCAATTAGATGTGTTTGGACAATTTTTGTAAACTTGAGAGGCCAGGAGTAGTCAGTTGTGAGAAAGAGAGTATGAAACCCTAGTTAGAAAGGGTGAAAACAAGTGAAAAGTGAGAGGTTCATGAAGGAAGTATCATAAAGACTTGAGGGAAGCATAAGAGAAGGATAAAATGAGCATGTGAAGACATAGAAAATCTTGATTGAGGTGGTTTTAAGCTTGTGGGAGGTCAAGGCACAAGAGTTTCAATAAGCCCTAGTTGATTGCAAAGAAAGTGAGGGTTTTATGAAAAGGGGTCTAAATGAGTGAGTGGAGACCTAAAAGTTGAATAATCTAAGGTTTTGTTGGCTGTCTTTTGATTTTTTAGTGGGTTCAAGGTTTTTTTGTGTGTTTGGAGAGGTGTCTTTGAAAAAGAGGTCTAATTGAGGCCTAATTCAGCGTTGAAAGTCAAGTTTGGAATCAATGATCCAAAGGAGTTGGTATTGAGTTTTTGATATGTGAAAGTAGGCCATGATGGGTTCCTAATTTTGGGATTTGTTGACAAGGTTGTTTGAGAAAATTGAAAGTTTTGATAGGAAAAGTGGGTTCGTTGACCTAGTTGGAAGACTAGGTAGAAGTTTGAAAACAAAGGAAGAATTGAGTTTTTGAGTTGCAGAGTGCATTGAATCCTTTTGAATGATGAAGTTAAGTTATTTGACTTCCCTGCATTGCATCAGTTTGTTGGAAAGTACCTTTTTTAAGCTTTTAGCCATAGCAGTGAGGAAATGCACTATTTGATAAAATGCTTTGGTAGACATGTATGGAAAATATGGTAGCATAGAAAAGGCGGTGAGCTATTTGAAAAAGTGCCTCAAAGAAATTGGGTCTCATGGTAATGGACATCACCAAGAGACCACATTTATTTGAGGCATTGTTTCAAAAAACTCATTACCTTGTCTATGCTATTGCTTACTATTATTCTTTCATATATTCCTTCCAAGCATCCATAACATAGACAAGGTAGTGAACTATTTGAAAAGATGTCGAGTAGTAAAAAGTGCTCTCATGGAATGCCATGACAAGAAAATGCAATTGGAAGTTGCTCCTAGACTTATTACTTATGCTATGTGAAGTAATTGCATCACTACTTATGTTGACTTTCTAAACAACTATATTGTAGTTAAAATTTTATCATCTATCAACATCTAGTTATTAGTTATGGAATGTGAAGTAATTCTTTGAGTTTGAATGATGTGCAATGCAACGTAATCAACGATGTGAATATAAACTACACAAATCTATTAAGTACAATTCACTAGTTAAAGTCTTTACTCTATTACCTGCATGTAGGTTTGAGTAAATCCACTGGCATTGGGAGGTGTTCCCTCGAAACCTCCAATATTAGCCTATTCAACATCCAAAATCACATATTAAAATACCATTCATAAAAAAATGCAATTAACATGTAATAAATTTATAATTGTTTACTAGTTACATCCCATTGATAGGTGTACTACAGAAATAAGTAGGTGTAGGGCCGGTGTATCCAGTCTCAACACTGTGACCCTACAATTTTATTAAAATCATAAAACTAAATTAGTTAATATTTCATTTCAAAATAAAAAATTAATAAATTAAATTCAGTGAACATGCTAACTTTTACCAGAGTATCAATGCCATACGGGTCATGCAAAATGTCAGCTACCCTCTCCATCTCTATAGTTGTAGATAGATCTTGTGTAGCAGCCTCTTGAGTGTCGGTGGGGTCATATGAACAAGTCTCCCCACAAGATTGACACACATGGGTTCGAAGGCCACCACTCGAAGACTCCCCTGGATGGCATAGTAGAATAGGGATATCATGTTGGATGACACTCTGGGTCAAAGTGTTGATTGCCTATAATGTCTCTATGTCAACACTCTCCTTCACGATGAAAGACATAAAAACGTGCTCATGAGGCGGCCTAGCAAGATCTCATCTCCCTTGCCATGTAGGATCTGGTTTTGCACCGGGTCTATCCTAAGCCGACCCCCCACCTCTCCCCTGGAAGTTCCTCATATCAAAATAATTTGGGATTTTGTTCAATATGAACTCAAAGTATAGTTTCCTAAGAAAATACTATGAGACTTCACAATTGTTGCATGGTGCGTAATCAAAAACCATGTACCGCCTATCATAAGGGTATGTGGAGGATCATCATGGAAAAAATAGGCCCTTAAGTGGTGAAAAATTCAGAAAAATTAGAGTTAGGAAAATTGACATAAAATTTTGAATAAGTTATCTCTATTATTTCAAAAATATGTAAGAATAGAACCTGTAGCAAATTGAATGTAGTTTCTAAACTACTTGGTTTATTTTTTCAAGAAAAATATATATTTGGTGAAAATTTAAAATTTCAATGCAATAGTACTTAAATTTCAGGGAAAAAATAAGAAGTAGGTGTCTGTCTGACCACCCTAACCAAATAAAATGATAATATTTTTTTTTAAGATTTTATATATAAGTAGAGGACTCATGTCCAGATGTGATGCATTTTTTTTGTAATTTTTTTCCAAGTAAATAATTAATTATGAATTTTTTATTTTAAAAAAATATAAAACTTGTATGTCTGACCACCTTAACTTGGTCAAGGCTTCAAGAATTTTTTTTTTTTTAATCCTATAGTATGTGAAGCATAGAATGTGATACATGTTTTAGATTCAAAAAATGTGATACTGTTTGAAAGCTATAGATGTTTTTCAATCAACCTATCAATTAGGACTTTAGTCATAATTCAAATAGAAAATGAATAATAATTATTTATTAAATTCAAAGTAAAGAATAATTTATATTGGTGGAAGGTTGAGTATTTCCTTTAAAAACCCTTGTTGTTTCATCATTTTTGGGTTAAAAAAAATTCGTCACCCACATACCCTACACATACCCATCATATCACCACTTTTTGGCCCATCATGA
Organism: Sequoia sempervirens; assembly: GCA_007258455.2. Lineage (NCBI taxonomy): Eukaryota > Viridiplantae > Streptophyta > Pinopsida > Cupressales > Cupressaceae > Sequoia > Sequoia sempervirens. The sequence goes on from VDFB02072274.1 coordinate 115,795,919, forward strand.
TCCTGCACATACCCATAAAAAAAGTTCCTAATTTGTTGGTGGTGGCACCAATGAATAGGAAACCTCTTCACATTGAGGGTCATATTTTGATTTGTGCGTGGATCAGTGAATAACGAGCACAAATCACCTTTTGTAATTTTTAAATCCTTTACATCTTTATATGATAATTTATTCGGGTAATAAGCCCTAGCCGCCTACCTCCTTTCTTGCCATCTAGTTATTTGTTTGCTAATTGAATCTACATTTTTTAAAATATCTTTCAATGAAGTTGCTAGGGCCATTCTTTCCATGGTTGAACCATCTGGATCACTCAACCTACTGATTAAATCCTTAATTTGTTTTTTTTGTTCTCAATTTCACTCATTAAATTTTGTTGAGTGCCAGAAGGGTCTTGAGGGATTGGTGGAGGAGGTTATTGTGATTGATTTTGTTGTTGAGGATTTTGAGGGTTTGCAGGTTGATTTGCATCTCCTACAAATTCAAAAAAATAAATATCAAATACAACCTTAAACTAACAAATTCAAGCTAAAATGAAGAAATTCAAAACAAAAAGCAAACAATCCTCACCTCTCACACGTCCTCGTTGATGTGGCAGCATCCTCGCAATGAAATAGCAACCATTGAAGAATATTTTTGCAAAATACCTCCTCCTAGAATGCGAGTGCGAAAAATGGGGGTTTTGGCCACGGGAAAAAGAAACAACACAGTTGAAATGCAAGAATGAATTCATTTCAATTTTTTTTGGTTTTAATATGTCATAACATGAGCGCGTTATAACACTCTCGCATTATAATCCACTCACATTATGGGCTTGTTGTGGCTGAGCCTCAGGCTCAACACACCAAGCCATAACGTGAGCACGTTATAACGCACTCGCGTTATGAGTTTTCAAAAAAAATTGAAAAAAATTGTCCACAAATTGGCTACCCATCTTCATACACCCACCCATGAGGTAAATTTATTATTTGGTACTTGGTCAATTTTTGGGTATTTTTTTTCTATATTTTGGCAATACTAGAAAGGCTAAGGCCCCCCATAAATGGTTATCTTAGTTTTATTGTAGGGAAACTTTATGCATTGGTGGTAAGTGGAAGAGGTGACTTTTAATGGAATGTATCCATGAGCAACCTAAGATAATGTTGTAGGGGAGATCAGGGTTCAATACTTGCATATCGTTTCAATGATTGTAGGACCAAATTGAATAAGCAACTTGATTATTCATTCTAACTCATGTTCAACATCATAATATTCTCTTATATTTTTCTATAAACTCATTAGAGTATCCCAATTTTCTTACCAATTTTACTGTGAAAATGTTTAAGCTTGCTCCACCATCTATCAAGACTCTTTTGATTTTGTGGTTATGAGCATAGACTCTAGTTATAATGCATGGTTATAATATGAGGCAATAGGAAGATATTTTTTTGTGAATATGAGGTGGTGGGTGGATGTAGTGTTTTCTATCATGGCTTGGAATTGTTCATTATATATGTTGGTAGGTATGAAATATGCTTGAAGTGCTTTGTCAAAGACCTCTTTAGGTGTAGGAGATATGCGTAGGAGTTCTAGTATAGAAATTTTCGCTGGTGTTTTCTTCAAATGGTCTACAAAATTGTATTTAGATAATAATAGTGTGTTTAAGGATATTTTGGAGCATGGATCCTTGGAGGGTGACTTTTCCACATCATGTGGTAACTACACATTTTAGAGTATTTTTTGGAATGGTGATGGTGTTAATGTGGTTATCAGTTTCTTCAATATGTCCCACTATGGATTCATATGTATAGTTGAAATTATTATAATCCTTTCCTTTACTTGAATCATTTTTCTTCCCATGGTTCAAGATTGAATATTTGTCGATGTTGAGATTGTTATTGGTAGAATTTCCAAGACGAGCCTCAATGTTTACACGCCCTTGATCAATAAGATATTGGATAAGATTTTTAATGTCATATAGATAGGTGTTGTTTTATCACATTATATTCTATGGTAATCCTCCTGGGAGATTCATGTTTTCATTGTTTTGTTGTGTTTTAGGTGGTGGTTGTATATTTTGCAAAAATTTAGTGTCAACTACACCATCATTAGTAACATTCTTATTTTTGGCCCATAGGAAAGGTTTTTAATTAGAGTGTAATGCATGGTCTTTTATTTCCTTGTAAATTTTCACAAGTCCTTTCATTACGAGAGTTTTTTGTAATGGTGATTTATTTCTCTATAATTGCTTGAAATATGTTAGTACATTTCACTTGTAGGTGGAAATCCATTTTGTGATTGAGGTTTTGAACAAAAATGTTGATGCACTTTTTTTCTAGTATATGCCATGGGAATTTACTAGCCATATTCCTCCATAATTATAGGAAAGAAGCAAATTATTCTCTATTTTATTATTGGGTGTTTCATAAATCAATCATAGATATCTTGTATGTATTCAATGTTGTAAAAGAAGTGACTGATGAATTTTTTGGCTAGTTCATGGAAGGTCTTGATACTATGGTGTAAATGAGAAAACCATTATATTGCTTGTCCTCCTCAACTTTGAGGAAAAGGCACATCAAATATGTGTCACTATAATATACCTCTAGGAAAGTTATGTATAATCCATGTATCTATTCTCATGGATCATCTCTTTCGTTATACTTTTCAAAATTTGGCATTTCAAAGTTGTGAGGGAAGGGAACCATAGGTATTATCTTATCAAATGGATAAGGACATATATCCTCAAGTGTGTAGTTTCTCTTGGTATGTTCTAATTCCATGTGATGCCAAGAATTTGTTGTGTTGACTTATGGTTTATTTTGAGGAATACATGTTTAATGTTGTGGTTGGTTGATGAGTTAAATAAAGAATTTTTATTTTTTGGAATGGTTTGTTGTTGTGGGATATTGAATGATTTGTATGAGCAGTTATGAGTTTGAGGTATATATGTATTCATGGGGACGGTGAACAGAATAGATTGAGAATGAAATTGTGATGAATTCAAAATGTTTGTATTAATAGGTATGTTAGATGTGGAAGAGTGACTTGGGATGTTAAATGAGGAAATTTGTGAATGGTTTGAAATGTTAACTGTAGAAGATTGGTGGGAATGAGTTGGGTTGTATGTGTTCATGGATATATTGGATTTTTTTCAAGGGTATGGAATATTCATATGGATGTGAGATGTGATATGTTGTGAATCAAATCAATTATTTGTATAAATGCTGGATGTGTTGGGTTGTGAATTGAAGGGAATATTGGTGCTATGTGGTAAGGATGAAGAGTATTAGGGATTTGGGATAGATATGATAATTTGATTAGATGTGAAAGGAGTTTGATAGTGTATTGACTTATTATTTGGAAAATTTTGTTAAAGTTATGTCATTGAGAAGTATGGATGGTTGAATTGAAATAATTGGCATAGAAAATTGAGAGATATATTTGTTGATAGATTGAGTTATGGGTATACATGCATCAGATGGGATGTGTGAAGACATTAAATTTGTAAGGGCTTGTTCCCTAAGTGTGGCAATAAGGTAGTTTAACACCTTTTTGTGCTAGTGTAAGAAATTATTGATTTGGATTCATAACAAGAAGACCATCGATTACTTTTCTTATGTCTAGACTTTGTTACATCTCAAATAATTTCTCTTGTGTCAATTTAGTACATGTGTGAATTATTCTATAATAACATCCTATGTAGGAGGTCATGGTGTCCAATACTCATTAGGGTTGAACAAATGAGAATTTATGGTAAAATTGGGTTGTGTATCACCCATGGTTGTAGTAATGTTTGAACCACTTTGATTGGACTCCATGAGTTTCTTATGTTGAGACCTTCTTTCAGGCATAAAATTTATAAGACATTATGAGATGAGGATGTAGGATGAAAGTTGCATGATTTGATATGAATGTGTTGTTTCTAATCAACTCTACTATAGATACATTTTTAGATTTAGAAAAAAGGATGCAATTATTTTGGATATGTTTTAAATAAGTTTTTTTGATTGATGTAGGATAATACCGCCAATTAGTCCAAGTAAATATAGATATTCACACAATGATAAATGCTAAGGTTTGGATGATTTTTATTTTACTTGTACAAGATTAATAAGTCTGAGAAAAAATATGATAGTGGGTTTTAATAACTTAGAAGCAACCAAGAATCTTAAGTGAATTTTCCCACAAATGATTAATGCTAACTCAACTATCTACTTGAAATAGGAAACTTCTAAAGAAAAGAGCTAAGCTAGTGGTAAAGGATGAAAAATCTAGACAATATTATGATAATTTTGGTTGTTGAATGTTTGGATGATTGATTGTGATGATAAGCATGTTTTTCCAAGCCTAGGATAGTAACTCTAAATTCCAAAAAAGGGTGATATGAAATGAATATGAAGTGTGATTTGTTGATGGATTAAATAAATGGTGAATACTACTCAAGTGTAGCATTGATCTTCAATTATAGGTCTATGTGGTCAAAGGCCCTAAAAATTGACTTTTGGAGCATTCTAGAAAGTTTCAAGTGTAGGTCAAAAGAATCGCTATATGAATCAAAAGAAAAAATATGGATATCAAATGCACCATAATATTCTCAAAAGTGCCACAATAGCTATAAAAAAATAGGTTCAAAATTATAAAAGTAGGTTTCAAATGCACAACTCTGTTAAAAAAGTGTGTTGGTTATTTGAACAAGTTTAATTAGGACTCAAATCAAAAGTTCCATTATACAAGCATAATTTTGTAGATTAGATATGTTGAAGAATAGTTCAAATGAACCAAATGATAATTATGTGCACTTAAGGATAATAAGATTCTCTATTCTAGATATTATTTTCATAACCCAGGGGTCTTCTTGGGGATTTCAACACATCAAGGTTGACCTCAACCATGTTTTTTGGTGAGGTATATAAAGGGGGGGGGGAAGAAAAACTTGTACCTCAAAGTATGGTCAATTTTTTTCAAGCCAAGCCATAAGACCTTCAATTTTTCAAGATTTATTTAGTGAGGAGAAAAAGGGAGATCCCCCTTAGAATGCTAGACATTATCATATGGGCTCACTATTCTCATATACCATTGTGAACCTTGTTTTTAGTAATCCTAAGACAATTAATCATCAATATAGTGTGGTGGAAGGTAAAATATCATGCTTGAAGTTACTCAACATGTACCATCCCAAGGAGATATAATATTTCTTTGGATGTGTAAAAACCTTCAAGAGAATGGGAAACGTGATATCTTGAGACACTAGAACCCTATCTATTCCCTCTTGAGAGTGGAACACATATGTACAATCATACAATTTTCTAGGTTAGGCCCACATCTAGTGTAATAATCCTAATTGAATAGAAATGAGTTGTTTGTGTTCTTGGAGTATCATTCTTGTCAATACCAATATACACTATTCAACCTTATTACCTTGGAAATCATCATCCATTGTGTATGTTGTATTTATCTCTTTCCAAAGAATTTTTTCCCAAAACTTTATAAAAATTTACCAACTATTAAACAAAATTATGCTTCTAAGTCCAAAATTGTAGATATGAGACATCTTGTAGTGCTTTTGATCCCTAATATTCTATTTTTGCATCCCCTAGGAAGAATTGAGCTTATTCTTTCTACTTTAGCACATTTGATATATAGAGTTGTGCTTTTGATTTAGTATATTGCGCTTATGATATCATCAGCACCATAGAGTGTACTTTACAAAATGGATAGAAGTCATTCCATTGGCCTACATCACTCATAAATAGATAGCGAAGTTTATTCTTAACTACCTAATTTATTAGTATTGTGTTTCCCACACCATTATCACACATAATGGAGTAAGGTTAAGCACTTATGTGGAGGTAAGATTGATATTGTTTCATTTACTTTTATTGTGAACATGATGAATTGAAGTAGGTTAATTGATTATTGGATTGGTTATTATTGTTTTATTCTCATTTTTTATACAATAACTTTATGTCCTCTACACTATTTTGAAGGTTTATACATATATGTGTGTATGTATGTATGTATTGATAGCATATATAATTAATTTTTAATATGTTTTTATATTGATGCATGTCTTATAATTTTGAAATGGGGAAACTAAAGTTATGGTAGTGGTATATGGGCCTTGTGAGGCGATGACATAAAATGTGATTCTCACTCCCTATTTTTTTTTCATCTACATTGAAAAATATAAGACAATAAATGATAATTTTAAGTTTTAGAATATTTCTTATTTCTTGTGTATTGTAAAATTCTATTTATCTATAATATAAGAATATCTACTCTCCACCCAACTATCAATCAAAATAATTGGTTTGACTAAGGGAGAGGTGAATTAGATAATCAACCATTATCACCTTTGATGGTGCAAGTCTGAAGGTTAATGCAAGTAGATTATCTCTTAGTTTCTATTTTCTTTCTAGACCAAGAAATATAATAGCTTTTAATTGCAACTACTTTTATAGATTCATTTAACAATCAATGGATGACATGCGGTATAAAATAAAAATATCCCCAAAACATTTAGGGCCTTTTGGATATGAACTTAATGATGAAGAATGTGTCATTGAAATCTATAAGACATCAAAATAGTTATATTTTTAATGCAAAACCATCTACATCTACTCCTATTTGGTTTTTATAAGATTTTATTTAATTCACTCTTATGGATAGTCTATATGCAACTTGTAGACGCCTAAAATTTACCATTTACATTTAGCCAATATATCCCTAATTAATTTGATTCCTTATCCTCTATATTAATTAAATAATATTCCTATTATTTAACTAATATTCACTATTATGATATTCATTCAATATAGTCACTTATATCACCCATAAATCCTAGGGTAAATGACCATCCTAACTTACCTCTTCTCTCTCATAAATTAAATAAATAACTTCTATTTATTTAATTTTTCCCCTCACATGTCACAACCTCCAATTCTCCCACTTTCCCTCTAATCTTAATCCTAATTACCCACCTAATCCCCTTCCTAAGCACTTGCACATTATTAATCCATGATTAGCAAAGGATAACCCCCTTTCCATTTATTTCTCACCCTCTTTGTACCCTAGCCTTAATAGCTTTACCCTTTTGGGAGAAGACCCCATATGGGTCTCCCCTTCCCAAATTACCTTAAAGGAATTTAAATTTCCTTTATTCCCTTAAATCCCATGCCTTTGGAATGTGAGGACAATGAATATATATCCTCGCCATCCCCCAAGGTACTTCCCAAGTACTAATTTCCCTCTAAAGCCATCAAATTGTGCCACTTAGCATAATATAATGGCTTGAAAGATTGTGCATGAAATCCTAGCCATGGATATCTCTCCTTCAATATTCTCCTTTCATCCTCTCTCTCATCATTCCTATATTTCTCAATACACTATTTTTCACAATCATTCAACATTAAGTAATTGATCGTTGTTATGTTGCCAAAATTCTACGAGAAAATATTGAATTTGATGATTCTGAGAAAGTATACATAATGAGGGGTGAAACATACTTTGGTTTCATTGAATTTCATGTTGGTTAGACCTATTTTAGCCCAATCTATTTGTTGCTTGGATTTTTTGGCTTTGTTTGATTTTATTGCAATTTTGTTCTTGTTTTGAAGTGCATTTCCTTGCACATTCTTCCATACTCAATGGGAACCACATCACTAGTCAACCTAATGGAACTAGGTCATTTTTTATTGTTTTTACATTTCCAAGTTTTATATGCATGAATGTGTTTTATTTTAGGAAAATGTGCTCTCTAGATGAGTGAATCTGAACATACAAAGGCAAAAACACAAATTAAAGTACTTTAACCTTCCTCTATGCTAGAATTTAACTGAATGGGATTTGTAAAAGGGTAAATCTATAGATAGGACAATGCATTTAGAAGGCTAATTCACCAACTATGAGCTAAATCTACTACATGCAGAGGTGAATATAAATATACTTTGTTGAATTAGTTCCTAAACAACCTATAGATACACTCAAGCGAATGTGATATTTCATAGGAGAACTTGAAATTTTTTGGGTAAATGGGTTGAATGTTAACCCCTGACAAAAAGAGGAAAATCCATTTACATAGGGGTGAATGTGAATTGTTCTTAGGTGAATACATTAGATATATTGTTGATTTTAGTTGTACTTTAAATTTTATTTTTTACCACTAGTTTAGGAACACTTTGATTTTTCTAAATGGTCATTTTACTTATTTTCCATGTTTTAGGTTCTTCACTAATGTATGCTCTCCCCTTCAAATGTACACTGAGCTTGAGTATTAGAAATCATGTATTAAGCCAAGTATTGTTGTGTATTCCTGAGAATGATAGTTTGTGTGTATGCTCTCTAGTTGCACTTCATGCAAGCCAAGAGATCAAAAATTCCTAGTACTTCCTTTTAGGAGGCTTGCTTGGTGATTTCATCCCCTAAGGGATGACCTCAACCACATGAAATGATGGGTTATATAAAGGAGGGAGAATGAAATTTGTCCCCCATTCTAGTCATATTATGTCTAGTGAAGCTCTGATGCTCCAGTGATACTATATTAAGAGTGTAGAGTTGGTCTAAATGACTTAGCTGGCATTCAAAAGCCATGCTTGTGATGGTCTAGAGTTCATGAATGTGCCTCATGTGACCTCTTGGTAGTTAGAGGATGCACTAGATCAATTTTTAAGCCTAGCTTAAGACCATTCAGTCACCAATCAATGTGGTGCAAGGGATGTGTACCGTACCCTAAAGTTACTCATGATGTACCTTTATATACTAAGATAGATAATATTGAGGCATCACCATTTGGATGCCATCAATAAGAGGTCCTTCACCCCTATGGGTTGTGATATCTAGGTATCCAATAACCAATAGATGTCATTAGCACTTGCATTGTGAGCCTACACTAATTTTCAATCCTACTTGACTAATCTAGGTATTGTGCACTATGGAATTTCTTCTTCTGATTACCATTGCATATCTTTAGTTAGTATATTAATCATCTATCTTGTGATTTTTGATTGCAGTCTTTAGTCCTTTTTCCATCTTTATCCAGTCACCCTAGGGTGAGTCTGTTATGTGTTTGGGTGAATCCACCCTCACTCAAGTGAATCTATTATGTACTCAAGTGAATCCACATAGGTATTCAAATATCTAGTCCATTCATATTCATTGTTGGGTGAAACTACTCTATTCTTGCAAGAATACACTCTTTGTTAGGTGATAATGCTTGATTTATAGGTGAATCTACCTACTAATTAATCTTTGGTTAATCACAATTATACTTAGATGAACTCATTCTATGTCTGAGAAAATGTGGCAATATTTGGGTGAATTTTCATATCGTGTCAACCTTGCCTTCATGACATTATCAAAATTGGGTCAAAGACTAACAAGGTGAATCTAAGTCCTTTTGGGTGAATCTGTTATGTTCATGGGTGAGCCCATTTGAATTTTTTGAGGTGAATCTATGACTTGTGTGGGTAAATCTACTATAGTTTAGGTGAATCTATTTTCCATATAAAATATAAAGAGAAAACACTTCATATTTGAGGTAGCTAGTGTTCTTCCAAGTTTTATTCCATAAATGATTTTTTTTTGCTTCATATATAGCTTGTTCCAACCATTTTCTTTGAATCACCCATCAAAAAATTAGTTAAAATCAAGGGTGTAGCTAAATGCATCCTATTGAAATCCAAATCATCCATGATAAAAAATCTAACCTCAAAAACTTAACTGAGATCCTAAATCCTAATCAAATTATCCATCTCAACAATTTTTTAGGGACTTAGGCTATCCTAAGCAAATCATCCCTCATTCAAGTTATTCCACCTCAAACCAGAGCTATATTTTTCTCCAAAATAAATTTTTCTTGATAACTTAGTCTATCTCAAGTAGATAATCAACCCATCAAACTCAACATAGGATCTCCATCGTAGTTAAGAGAAAAAATCTAACCACCTACTTAGTAATCCACCACTCAGTTTGCTACATCTGTATATTTAATAAGAACATTATCAAACCCCAACCCAACTCATAACAACCTACAAAATTCACCTACATGCCTATTACTTGTTTACAAGTGCAAAAATAAATGAAATAACTGCATTGGACCATAAGCATACATGGGTATGATAATCTCTTTCACCCCACACTTAAAGGTAGGGAAATGTTTGATTCAACCAACCAACTAGAAAAAATCACAAAACTTGACATGGTATCATAATCAAAGTACTCACCATGATTTCAAGAGTTAATAAGTAATTCAAAGATTAGGGATTTAGTGGAATGAGTTATTGATTACCAAAATGATTTAATCTTTGAGGAATTAATCGATAATGGTGATGAAATCCTGAGAGACTTTGGCATGTCTAAGATGGGTGGTATAGTTAGGAAACAATCCCCCAATCTAGTCTCTAATAATCTATTTGGTGGTATATCATTTCATCCCTAGTTTTGGTACTATCTCTATATGAAGGTTTTGTATTGCATGGGTGAGGGAATAATAGAATCCCTCTATAAATTATCAAAAATCAAATAAAATTTGTAAGGTAGATTAATGCATAGTTGAATGGTTAAGTAGGTCACACACAGATACTAATGGTATAGCCTCTAGGTTTGCTTGAATATATCCAAAAAGTAAATTGGAACACAAAATGTCCTTTTAAAGAAGAAATAGATGTCATGTCAAAATGTATAAAGAAAATAAAATAGATCAAAACTAAGGAGGTGACATCAGGTAAATGTTTCATATTAGGATAGAGATAACTTGAATAAATGGGTGAATGTTTAATAACTCACAAATTAATACCTATTTGAGGGTTAAGGGATAATAATGCATGGCCAACGTAAGGATCCACTCTTAGGGAATAACATATTAGTCTAAATTCTATCCATGTATAGTTATATACTAACATTATCTAAAAAAAAATCATTTTCCTTAGATTTCAATCTTGTATACTACCACATCTCAAATATCTCTTAATCTCTCATTTGTACCTATGTAATCTGAAACACCTTGAACTATTGTGTAGGTCACTTATTCATTACCACACATATCCACTCTTTGTCATACTGTTTTGTCACCATAACCTTCTCAATCCCAACATCCCTTTACCTCTTCACATAATCCCCATTCATGCACAAGACACACCATTTCTTACCCCACCTATATCTCTCAAAATTCCTTATCCTATATCGCACTAGTGGCTACATATTATATTCCTCATTCATGCCACATTCTACATCCAACCATCCTCTTATATACCTCAAATTTGATATCCTCATATTCATCAATCCACATATATCCCCCAATATGCTTACTTTCCACTAATATCCACCTCATATGCCTCACATGTGTCTTACATATCTCTTGAACCATATACATACCATACCACCCAACCAAAATCATCCTCATACCTAGGATCATTCACCTTTAATCATTCTTCTAATCCATCTCATCACCCATCCAATCCATATTTGTATAATTTTTATCCTTGTGGACACTATTATATTCCCTCAAGTTGTCTAGCCAATCCAATAGGACATGGGCATGTAGTTAATATTCCTCCCATAACTAAGTGGGAAGAGATTAAGTTGGTTCTCAAAAAAATTACAAGTAGGAACCAATAATAAAAAATTCAATTTTGAATACTTGTGCCCATTTCCTTTTGATCTTAACCTATTTATGGTCCCCTTTCTTCAACACTTTGAAATTCCTAAATTGGACAAATACAAGGGAAAGGGAGACTTTCACAATTGCATTAAGGAATTTTTCATGGCACTCCAAGAGGTTTCTTATAGTGATAACTATCTCCTTCACCTCTTTTGTCATAGCTTAGGGGGAAAAACACAATATTGGCTTATGCATCTTGCTTAATGGTCAATCTCCTCTTTTGTAGACTTATCTAACAAAATTGTTGCACATTTATCCTACAACATGGAGCACCAAGTCACCATGTTGGTCATTTTTAATACAAAAAAAAATAACGGGGAGATTTTTGCAGCCTATTTATAAAGATGGATAGGTTTAGTAAGTATCCTTCCTTGGCCCATGCCTGAAAAACAATTTGTTCATCTTTATTCAAAATTTAAACCAATAAATTCCCTTCCACTTGCAAATTTATTGTGCATACATGTTTAATGAAATAATTGAGAAAGGGGATACTATTGAGAAGGCCCTTATAAATAAAGGTCTCATCAAGGTCTAGAAAGAAAATAATGATAAATCTAATGCAAAGCATGCTTTTGGGAAAAGAACATTTTTTTTTGTAAGTGATAGTATCACTAATGCTAAACATGTCCAAGTGATGGGTGCAACCAATGTAAATAAAACTGCTATTAAACCTCATGACAATAATCCCATCTTCATCCCCCAAGGACAACCCAAACCAAACACCCAACATAATCCAAAACACAAACTCACCATGCTTGGAGAACCTTTAGATTTGATATTTTAAAAGCTTTCTCAAGATAATATTAGCACATTCTCCATGACCAAACCATTTGATGAGTCTATACCTAAACCATCTTGGTATAAAGACAAAAAATGTTGTGACTACCATAGAGTTAAGGGTAATTCTACAAATAAGTGTATGAAGCTCAATAAATACATCCAAGACCTCAATGATCCAGGTGATATTGAGATATGAGTGAAGTCCTCACCAAATTATAAATTGGGAATATATCAAGATTTATTCCCTAAACATTCTCAAGGTCCTTTAGTTCATCCACTTCATTTAATCCATCAAATAACTAATGGAACTGAATAATCCATGTCAATTACAATAGTGTACCCTTTAATTATGACAATATTCTTAAGTGCAAATAAATTCCAAAAGACCCAAAGTGTGTCATCACCACTAGACATGGTAGAGTTACCATCCCAAGAACATCCAATGAATCTTCTCAATCTATCCAATATAGTCTCCTAGACCATTTTGGAAAGACTTACATTGATATTTATCCTAGATATTCTTAAAACATCATCTATTCATAGGGAAATACTTAAGAAAGATTTACAATATTTACATGTACCCAACAACATTGACCTTACCCAATTTCAAGCACTCGTGGGTTATTTATTCTCCACTTATCAACTTTATTTTAACCAAAATGATATGCCACCCTTCAATCCATATCATAACAAATCTCTCCACATATAAGTGTTCATCTCCAATCATATTTTCTAGCAAGTCTTTCTAGATAATGGTTATGTATAAAAAATGTGTACCTTGAAATTAATCAAACAAGTGGGATACTCGGTGTCTAATTTGGAGCCTCGGGTAATCACCATCAAGGTCTATGATAATGTAAAATGAGATTCAAAAGGAATTATGTTTTTTACTATTCAAGTGGGCTCAACACTATAATACATAGGTCATGTCATTAATCTTGACCTCCCCTATAGTATTCTTTTTGGTCATCCATGGTTACATTCCATGCAAGTTGTGACTTCCATATATCATTAATACCCCAAAATCCTCCATAATAGCATTGAAGTCACCATATTTATGAATCCACACCCCTTTGATTATTGTTGCTCATTGGCAACCACATATAACCACTATCATCATTACCCAATCACCCATGTTGCACCTCCCAATGTAACATCTTCTCCATCAACATTTTAATTCAATCCCAACACACAATAATCTTCACCCACACCATCTACTACAACCAAATCCATTGAATCTAAGGTCAAGATCATTGTTAAAGGGTTTCAGGAATATACATTGAATAGAGCTTTCCACATAGGCTTGATGCCTCCCTCTCCATAATCCTATGAATGAACCAACCAACAAAGATCTTCCAATGTGCCTAGTATCAAAACATATGGATCTAAAATATTCTAGTTACCTGGAACTCTTGATGAAGAATACATTAAAGAAGATATAAATAAATGGCTCTAAAAACAAGATATAGATATTGATGATGCTTGTCTTGAGTATTTTTAAAAGGAATTTCCCATTCCATTTATTATAAGTTATAACATGCATTACAAAGGGAAAGGTTTGGGTGTTAATGAAGAAGGAATTATTAAGCCTGTATCTTCTCTTAAAAATAAAGACAACCAAGGACTTGGATATCCATCTTACCAAGTACTCCATATGATATCATTAAACTCCTCTTGCAATGTTGAGGTAAGTTCCAATGACGTAGAGAACATTAATAATATTGTTATCATAGTTTCCTTTAATGATTTGGATATCTCCCCTCTTTCCACTAATCATTCCATACTCGCCATCGATCTCCCACTCACTAACCTACCCTCATTTATTGGGATAAACAAGGCTCACCATCACTTGATGTATTTGAGAGTGATGAAGCATTCTTGGCATTCATGGACTTATATGGTGAGATTCCTATTGGTATTCCTAAATCAATATTTTTCTAAAAGCTAAATTAAGGGGCCTATTCTTGAGAAAAGGGAATACATTATTTGAAGAATAAAAAATTCAAAAGAAAATAAGAGTGTCCCCTAGTTAAAACCTCCCAAAGGCACTTTCAGAACTAGAAAAAGTAAAAATAAAAGATGTATCTTCTAGCTAAAACCTCAATGAGGAATTAGAATATGAGGAACTTTATCTTTCCCTCATAGGCATGTAGAGATTGGAACAATCCACTATCCTAATTGAAGAGACAAAATACATGAATTTGGGCACCACATCAGAACCAAAGATCACCTATGTGGCTACCAACTTGTTAGTTGAAGAATGGAAAATATTTTCACATATTAAGGAATCTAAAAATTTCATATGTCATATGCACATACTATTTATTTGGATTCATCTCTAGTGGTACATTATCTTGTGGTGCATCATAATGTAAAACCTATCAAGAAAAAATCCATAAGATGCATTCACAAATATCAATTTTGGTTAAGATAGAGCTAGAAAAGCTACTAGAAGTAGGTTTCATTTGATCAATCAAGTCTCTTGAATGCGTGTCTAATGTGTTCTAAATATCTAATCCAATTGGGGGCACTGTTTCTACACTGGGTTCATATATCTTAATAAATAATGTCCCAAATATGACTTTCCATTTCCCAACATTGACATCATTGTCAGCATTACAATTTGTTGGGTGAATATTTTGTAATCACTTAATTAATTACAAAATGGTGATTTCAAAAATAGCTATGATGAGATTTAAATCTATCCTCTCAGAAAGGGGAGGCTC
Organism: Sequoia sempervirens; assembly: GCA_007258455.2. Classification (NCBI taxonomy): domain Eukaryota; kingdom Viridiplantae; phylum Streptophyta; class Pinopsida; order Cupressales; family Cupressaceae; genus Sequoia; species Sequoia sempervirens. Next base: position 115,811,060 of record VDFB02072274.1, read on the forward strand.
CCTTCTTAATGCTCACTAAAACAACTAATAACTAACCTAGATTATGTACACTAAATTTATTCATGGGTGTTACATTCATCCTTTTCTCCTATTTCAGAAATGATGTTTTCTTCTTACAACAAGACTATTATGATATGTAATTCACTTAAAAGTAATATTATCAACAATAATAACCAATATCCAACTTTACTAAACATAAGAACAATCGAATAGATACTAGTGAGTATCATACGTAGAAAACCCACAAAATGTCAAAGACTTTTGTTGTTTCTAATTATGATTCTTAAAGATAAAAGTAAAGCACATTGCAGTTTTAAGAATTCAACATACGCCACCAGAAGATCCAAGAAACTTGCAAATAACCCACATCCCAAAGTCTCTAAACTATTAGCAAAGTTCACAAACTATAACATAAAATCCAAATATAATGATTTAGCACAAAGATTATCAAGATCGGATCTGAAATCCCTTTCAAATATGAGATATGATGCCACTTAATCAATCAATTGTAGTAAAATGTAGTGAGAAGGATGAAACAAAAATATTACACATAACCAATAAGATCCAAAACAAAGGTTGGATGCAAAATTTTCCTCTTTTATTGATTGATATTTGATATGAAAATTAAACACAAATTCTCAATATGTTTCTAAAATAGGCAATGATTTCCTTCAAAAGATAAAAGGTCCTTAATACAAAGAAACTCCCTCATATATATAGAGGAGAGTTGAGGGCTAATCTAGGAAAAGCTAAACTAATTTTGACTTATTCAACAAGGTCAATTTGATTTAGGACTTGTGATTTTTTTTACATGTAATTATATATATGTATAAAAGACATGTAATATGTCATCAACTAATTACATAAAGAAAAAGGTTGAAAATAAGCTAAGTGTGGCAAAGGCACATCAATCATTCTTCACCATCTTTCTCCAAGAAGTCTTCATATTTCTTTTGGGATGCTTTTAATTTTGAATCATTAGGTCCTAAGGTACATGTCTGGAGATGGCAAGAACTCATGTGACTGAGTCCTTGATGGTGATACAAGCTTTACGATGCCTTTATAAAACTAATTTTAGGTTATCCAATGTGAGTTGAATGTCCATCAATTTATCAATTGAAGCTACTGAGAATGCTTCATCTTCAAATTCCTTCTACATCATTGATGTAAACTCTTGGATAACCAAGTCAGAGGGAAGCATTTCTTGGTTATCATCAAACAATTAATACAACTCTTTTATTCTGGTGACAAGGTGTGCACCATTATCTTCACTAACCTCTCAAGCTTCTTGTAAATCCTTAATCAGTTCCTTGATGAAACTTATCTTATGTTTCATTATTAACATAACATCAGTGAAAATTTCTCTATTGGGAATTGTCCCAATATCCACTAGCACATTGAACTTGAGTTCTTTTATTTTCTTCCAAGCCTCTAGACTATTTTCCATCTCTTGAAAATCTTAAGAAAGTGTGTCAATGTTTTTACCTAGTTTTGAACTTACACTTTCCATGTTGCCAATTTTCTCCATAGGGGATCACAAGAGTTGTGCTCCCTATGCCAAAATTGTATCAAGAAATTCACCAAATACTCAACCTCTTGAATGTGTTTTTTCAGCTTTTTCAATCATAGTATCTTCAATGCATGTGGCCATAGGTTCAATAGATTCAAAAGATTGGGTAATATTTTGGAGTCCTAAAGTCAATTGTTCAACTCTAGCTTTGTATTGATCCTTTATTTTCTTCTCTCGATCACACTTATCAATGAGAGAATCCAATGCTAACTACACATCTACTTTTGCAAATTCATGAGTACTTTTCCCAAGCTTCACCATTGTGATTAAATATTTTGAAATATCAATATCTTTAGCAGCTTTACTAGGAGGAGGTTGTGCAACCTATGCATATTTGTATCTAGCTTTATCTCTTAACACCTGTGCAAGATTCTTTGGCCTCCATAGATTTTATTTTTATTGGCACCAACTAACCAAAGTCAAAGTAGTATTTTGAGACAGCTTGCTTATTTCTTTTGGGTGTTTGAGATGCTAGCCAAGGGGGAAGGGGAGAATAAATTCCTTATGGACCTACAATCATGGTTTGAGTAGGATCGATTGCACTCACAATGGTATTAATAACGAGTGGTGGAGTGTTAGTTAAAATTGCTTTAGGAATTTCCACACTTGTATTTTGCATGGTATTAGTCATAAACTTACCTAACTTAGAATGGGAAGTCACATCAAAAAAAGGAGAAGATAAACTCAAAAAACTAGAATCAGAACCAAAAACATTCTCAAAATCATTCTTAAGACTATAAAAAATGGACTTCAAGGTTGGGGATGAATGTACTGATTGGATAGAAACAATAGGAGCAATAGTAGCAGTGGTAGATGGAAAATGTTGTTTAACTGAAACTAGAGAAGGAGTGGTAGTAGAAATAGTAGAAACAATAGGGGAAGAAGTGATTAGATAAATCTTAAAAGCATTCCTATGTAGAGATTCCTGAACTTCTTCATTTGACCCCCTTCCTTTTGTTCTTCCTCTTGAATTGATACTTCCTTAGTGATAGTGGATGGCTCTTATGTAGTTTGACTTTTACCCCCTTTCACTATGAATTTAATATTTTGTTTAGGGGTTTTTGCTAGGCCATGCACATCTCCCTTATTCTTTGTCATCATTTCTACCGTCTTGCCCACCTATCCTTCATACTCTTCCTCTTTAGATCTAGTGTTGAAAATTTTCAGCTTTATATCCCTTTCCTGCAACCAAACATTGGTGTTTGTGAGAATGAGTTGAAATATTTCCCTGATGGAAGTTGTTTCCTTCTTTGACCACTGAATTGAGGGGACAGGAGTTTCTACAATCTTATTTTTCTGATATGTAGGGTCCAAGATATCATCTTCATCCTTCATTTCTTCTAGGATGTCTACAAGATTCAGGTTCATAATCTGCTACAAAGCTAGCTGACAATAGTCCAATTTTCTTATGTCCTCTTTAGTTCTACAATTAACCCAAATATCTTCCACTCTATGTACATGTATAGTCATAAGAATGCACCCCTTGCAATTTAACATACATTCTTGCACCTGCTTTAGTGTCCACTCCCTTAGCATTTGTGTAGGCTCATTTTAGCCCCTACATTAGTCTTTTTCCCTTCTCAAAATGCTTAGCACCCTCTTTTAGCAACTACCTTTGTGTGTCAGCTTTTCATCAAACTGTGTGCTTTTCCTGTTTGTGTCATGTTGTAGCATGATGTGTCTAGACACTAGTGCGTTGTGTGGATGTTTACACACCATGCTAGCATCTTGCAACATTTCAACACTCAAACAGCTATCTCCGAGCATGTTTTCCACTTGTTACCTCCTTTGGTCAGTGGTAACAACTTGAGATGCCTTGAAACCGTCTGGGAATCTATTTTCTCTCTTTAAAATATGTCCTTTCAATTCATTTACACTTCTAGCTCCATTCCTCTACTTCTAACTTCTCTCCATCTTTGGCTCCATCCCTCTACTCTCCAGCTTTTGCTTGCACAGCTTCACATAGCTTGTTACAACAACTTCAAATGCACTCAAGCCCTTTTAGCAACACTCTTTGCAACTATTTTGGCTCTTGCAACCCTCTCTTTTTTTCTTTCTCTCCCTCTTTGGCTTCCTTAAGCCTTACAACTCTATCTCCCTTGCCTTGTGCTTGCAAGCATCTTGGGATTCCATATCCCCTATCTACTGCATCTCTACTTCATGATATAGGTTCTCCTCCTTGAGCAGTGATTTCTTTTATCACCTACATTTTGTGATATGGGTTCTCCTCCTCGAGTGAGGTTTTCTTTTATCACATCACATTTGCTTACTTTTCACTCTCTCTATCTTTTGAATTTCCATGGAGGTGGGAACACTAGAATGGTATACAGACACAAGTATTGAAGATATCTACCAGTTGGAGGATTCATAACTTGGGTTTTCATGAGTATTTTTCCATCTCTTATTCTCTTACATTATCATTTATTCTTTACTTTGGTACCCACTTCACATGAAGCAAACTAGTCAATAAAGAGGTAATACTGCTAAGGTTCTTCTTTCCAGTAGAAAGAATATCTTGTTGAGGTCAATGGGGTAAAATGAATAGGTTGGTGGGGTTAACCAGAACATCCAATTAGAAAGAATGGTTGGTGGTGACCCCACCGGTTTTGGGTTTAAAGTTAAGGACTAAAAATTATATTGCCAAAATGGTGGCGGGGGGGGGGGGAAGAATTAGATGGGAAGGAACTTAAACTCACCAAATGACATTGATTTTTGCATTTCACCATTTTTCAATGAAATGAAGGAATTAAATCATTAATTGAATCAGTGGGGTTCATGTGAATGGCCTTTCGCTTGGTGGGAGTGAAATTTCTTCTTTGATCAACTAGCCAAAATGGTGGTGGGGGGGATATAATGAGATGAGGGGAGCAAATCGACTCAACAAATGACATCAATTTTCACATTTCACCACTTCTTGATTCAATGGCCGACCATATTTGCCTTAGGTGGTGAAGCTAGTGTGGGAGGCATGTTATGTATAGAATTGATGATTCCATACCATTTTCATCCTAGCTAAAGATCACTGATTCCATCCATCTAAAGGACTTAAGGGAGAAAAAACTAGGAATTTATTTACCCCTACTTGGCAGGGTCATAACTTTTGACTCGGTGCTCGGAATTCAAAATCAGTTGCACTATTGGAAAGGTCCCCAAGAGAACTAGTTCAATCCTTAAAATATTATGCCTTTGGCTATTGAATTTTAAGGACCAATGCAAGTTCCAACCTCAAATTCCACTATGAAGACCTTTGAAAATCAAAATTACTAGAACCTAGAAAATACCTAAAAAATTAGAAAATCTAGATTTTAGTTTTTCTTAGTTCTTTCACCAAAATGAATTTAATATCTTCTTTTATTAGTTCAATATCTAGTTTTATTCAAAGTGTTAATGTTGTTCCATTTCATGCATGTGATGGTGACTTGGTTTTTTCTATTTCACTTGATATCTTTGATCCTTCTCATGAAAGTCCTTTGGCTTTAGAGGATATTTTGTCGCAAGAAGATGAAATCATTGATACCTTTCTTAATGTTAATCTGCCTTCTCTTAATGCCAATGCACTCTCTTCTATAGATGATGCATTTGTGAATAATGAACCTTCTATTCATTCCAATGCACTCTCTTTTGGAGGTGATGCATTCATGAATGATGAATCTCTTATACCTTCCAATGCACTCTCTTCTAGAGACGTTGCATTTTTGAATGATGAATTTCTTATCTATTCCAATGCACTCTCCTATAGAGATGATGCATTAGTGAATGATGCATCTCCTTCCACATTTGATCCTATTTGGATTGATGTTGAGAATATGTCTTCAAATAATTATTCTACTAGTTGTGATGATTTTGTAAATGTAATTTATGTATCTACTGCCCCTCAAAGGCCTAAGAGACCAATCATTTATGTGACTCCAACTAGTCCTTCTTCTAAAAGGATTTTTTCTATTAGTGGTGTTCCATTTGATGGAAATTCTCCTAATCTTTCTAAGGCTCCCTCTTATATATTAGTAGCCCATACTTATGATAATAGAATGAATAAACAACCAAGCCTTCTTCAAGCTCCTAAACCTACAACTAGAGCACCCAGTGATAATGATCTTGTTGAGCAACCTTGGGTTACTCCAACTAAGATCACACTATGGGACATGCTTCATTTTGCTCTGGTTTACCAAGGTATGCTTCAGGAAGCCTTGCAAAAGATCCTCTTGCCTTCTTTTGCTAGGCAAGTAGATTCTAATGCATTGATAGCTCATGTTCATGTAGATGCACCAAATATTATTTTCTATCCGTAGGAACTCTTTCCTTTGAAAGTATAGAATCAAGCAGACCCTCTAATTATTATAGTTAACATTAATAATATCAGCATTAGATGTACTCTCATTGATGCTGGTTCGATGCTCAATGTATGTAGCATTGATCTATTATCTAAGATTAATATTGATTCATTTTCTCTTAATGCTTCTTTTGTTGACATTCATGGGTTTGACAATGTTGGTTGACAAGCCCTAGGCATGATAGTCTTTCCTTTGAGGTTGGGACCCATTACTGTATCTACCCTTGTGTATGTTATGTTATAAAAATTACCTTATAACCTTCTTTTTGGTAGACTGTGGATTCACGCTATGGGTGCAGTCCTATCTACCTTTCATAAAACTATTAAGTTCATTTGTAACAATTGAGTAGTCATAGTTAAGGCTGACCCTGAGGCTATGCACTTATGTGAGATGATAGTTGTCGGTCAAGTTTTAGTTGTTCCTACTCTTATTCCTTTAGTTTCTTCCAATGTGTCAATGTTTACTCCAATAGTACCTACTACAAAGGATAATCTTGAGATGGATGTCCTTGAAGAAGATCCTTCTAAAGCAAGAAATCTCATGTCTACTCCTTCTACCTATTTACAAAAGAATGAATGTCTTGGTGATGATTGGGGTTCTTTAGAATTTATAGAATCCTTCACTAGAGAATATAAAGTTGACCTGATCCACTTAGACCTTCCAATAACATCATCCAAACCCGCTATCGAAGATGATTACTCTTCTATATCGCATGGTAATGTGAACAATAGTTGTAATGTCCTTGATGTTGATCCTTCCCCCTCTGAGGAAGATGATCACACTTCTATTAAAGAGGATAATGTTCATAGTCCTATCAAGAAGGCTGATGGTGATCCTGTAGAAGAGTATGATCCCCCTAGCTCGAATAATTCCACGAGCATCCTCCATTGTCTTTCATCTTCGTATCTTCTTCTTATGAGCAGTCAAAATTTTCTCCACAAGAGAAAGGTTTACTTCCTACTCCTCATTGTTTATCTAAGCAAGAGTTCATTTTGTTGCGGCTTCTTAAAGCCCACTTAATTACTCTTCCTCCTAAGAAATATTATAAACATGATGAAGAAAAACATTATTTTTGTACTTACCATCGAGTGCTTGGCCATTCCACTAGTGAATGTAAGGCCTTGAAGGATAAAATACAACAACTTTGTGATTCAGGTGCCATCACTCATTTGTTTGTTGATGCACCTACCTTTTCTTTGCATGACAAGTGATATCAAGGTTTACCTCTATCCTATATGATCTAAGTATCTTGCATAGTTCTCCTCCCCTCTATGTTGGGGGTAGTGATAACTTGTTTTAGAGATGTGCATCCTTCTAAGGACCCCATCTCTTCTCTATATATTTCAAATGAGGCATCCCTTGTGATGGAGCCTACAAAATTTTGATCTTCAATCTCAAAGCCTTGTCGCATTTTGGTTGATACTTGCAGAGTTAGGAGTTTATTTTCTCTTCATTGTTGGGGGGTTTTATTTCACTATTGAATTCCTATTTCCCATCGTCGGTCACATTAAAATGTCTTCTGCCAGCCATGGTCATAGGGTAACCATTCCCCCTTGCCTAGGTTTGAGTTTCTTATTTTTATAAGGTTAAGTAAAGAGCCTTTTTGGCCTTTACATCCTTTGCATTTTATGACTTAACAGCCTTTGAACCTTTTCTATCATATTATCCTAGAGGCTCCCCTTCATTAAAACAACTTATGACGACATGCTTTAATTTTTTCACTTAAGTCCTATCGACCACCTCTCTTTATTGCTTATCATTGATTACTTCAGAAGTGTATGTTTTGAATTGGTGACAAGCGATGAGCAATATTTCTTTGTTTTTGCTCATCATGAATAGCTGTTGGAGCTCTTGATATCAATGTGTGATGAGTGATGTTCATTGTATCATTGAGGGATTCCTTATCACTAATGGCTTTTAAGCCTTGAGTATTGTAATAGCAATAAGCGATGGCCTCTGAGCTTATGTTCTTATTTTCATTGCTCATCATGGATGATTATCAAATGATAAATTTTAATTAGCGATGAGTGATATGATGGGTTTCCCATGCATCGTGTATCATGGATATGTTTTAAGTGCTAATTTCTATATTAGCAATACACGATACACAATGTCACTATGAAGATATCTCATCATTAATTTCTCACAATCTATATGAGGAGAATTAGTGATGAGCAATGACCTGATGCTTTTGTATTTTATTGCTCATCATAGATTAATTCCAAAGCTTAATTTGCAAAATAGCAATGAGCAATGGAGTTCTCTATTTAAAGTTTCATTCACTAATCTGAATAAATCTTATCTGCAATGCCTTTTGTACCATTGATTTTCATGTAGGTGTAGGTGTTCTAATCTGATCTCTTCACTATATCTCCCATCGCTAATAGGATCCAAGGTGCGAAGTTTTAATTAGCGATGTGTGATGGAAAAATGAGCGTGATCAAGGATGGGCCATAGATCCAAGGGCTAATATTTCATCACATGAATGCTTTCATCACTGATGGAGTTGGTCAAGGATGAGGTATATTAGTGATAAGTGACAACTAATTGCATGAAGAGGTAATGTGGCAAAATATTGAGGTCCTCATATAAAGCAAGGAAGAAATTAGCAAGGCAAATTGATAACCATTGATATAGTTTTAAAATAAAGTAATCAGCAGTCAAGGTTTGAACGTGAATAGCTAATTGTTAGCTCACTCACATGAACTTACTATTAAGCATTAATAGTGGCATGCTCGTCTCTTGGCCATAAAAGAAAGTAGATACCTGGTTGGTCATGCATTTTGATTCACTAGAAAGCAGAAAGGATACCAAAAGTTGAAGAAATTGTGCGGGAAGCTCCAAAAAATATAGCAGCAAGTGTGGCAAAGTGTTCACCCGGGTAAGAAAACTATATATCTCTTTCTAGCTGAAATATTGAGGTGAAATACCCTAGAAGGATGATAGGAAATTGGGAATATTGTTTGCTTGTCAATTATCGATAGCTTCAATTTAGTGATAAGTGTGGGGTAAAGTTTGGGGAGATATTTATGTACTGAAAGTAGTGCCTTGTGTTCTCATAATTGTAAAGGGTTTATTTTCAACTATAAGAAATTACAGACCCTAGTTCTCCTGCATTGTAAACATGAGTGATCCAGAGCCCAGTGAATCTATTATTAGGCCAGAGAGGAAACCAAAACAAAAGAGGGTTAAACAACTTGAAACTCAAGATGTTTCATATGAGGTTAAGTTGAAACCACTTGCAGTACATAACCCTTCACCAAGTACTCCTACAACATCTACTAGGCCAGAAGTGAAAAAAAGGAAATGGAAAGGTTTATCCAAGAGGCCTTTAGAGACATAATGGAAGGAGGGTCACGAATTGTCAAAAGAACTATAGGTCAAGTTGTCGTGACCACTAGGTCAATTGATAGTGTTGGTGAAATTTGTGCAAAGCCCCAGCCTCAGAGTGGATGACAATTTTTCTGGTATGCTTTTAATATGCAATATTCTAGTAAGCATGCATGTTATTTATGGGGGCTAAACCTTGGAAGGTTGGTAGTACCAAATGTGTTTGTAGAGGTGGATTTGATGATGAAATTGGCTAAGCACTATAATCCCATTGACATAACAATCAAGAGTGAAAATGGTGATGTGATCCTAGAAGTAACAAAGGAAAAGATGATAGATGTATTTGGGTTAAATCCCAATTATACTATAAAGTTTAGGCATGTTGAGCTATATGCTAAATATGAGAAAAACAAATTTGTATATAGAGAGAGACTACTTGTTTAGCATAGAAAGAGCAAGGAGAAATTCACTGCTAAGGATGCTGAGCCTTTTGAGTGTGAAGATTTTTTGGATTATTTCAAGAACACTTATTATTTCTTGAATCAAGTGTTAGCTCAATATTTTGAGGTAAGAATAGCCCTTGATTAGTTGGTGATGGTGGTAGATATACATGGTCATAATCAGAACACCAGTTTTGATTATGTCAACTATGTTGATGATCAAATGCATGAGGATTTCCTCAATTTGAAGAAGGAGATGATTCATTTACATTTACCTCATTATTCTCTACTAATGCATATGCTATTATGGGAGGGTGATTATGACTGGAAAAGTAAGTTGGATTTGAGATTTAGGGACAATGAAAATATTGTTTTACTAGTACAAATTTAGACATGCATCTGGGATTAGGATTGTTCCAATTCAAATTATATCTTGTTTGCTAATGTTAGAAGATATGGTATCCTAGAAGCATTGGGTTTAGCACATATTCACACGCTTTCTCCAGAAATTAGAAATATTAGGCACCCAAAAGATACACCAGGATCTAGAGCCATAGACACTCAAAATATCTTGATTGATATCATGCACATGATCCTAATTTACTAACATTAGTTCTCCCTGAATCATTTATTTACTAACCAGTTAATTAAATAATCATTATTTAATTAATTCATCATAATTCCTTTGTTAATTAAATAAATAAACTTTATTTGATTAAATCATTATCTTCTTTTAATTAAATAAATCATTTTGTTTAATTAATCCTAATGTTCCTCTTTTAATTAAATCTAACATCATCCCTTTTTAATTAAATAAATCAAACTTTATTTAATTAAATCTAAATGTTCATTATTCCTCCCATTTGATTTAAATAAATTTAAAAATCTTTAAAATCAAATGTCATATCAACTAATTTCCATTCAAGTTAATTAATCATTAATTAACTTCTAACACTAATCCTCCGTTCATCTAGCTTTTGCAACTTACACATATAAATCAATTTATTTGATTTATTAATTCCTCTATTTTCATTCAAATGTGGCATATTCTTGGAATATTCCACCAATTTGAAATATCCCTCCTAAAGGACTTTTATCCTCCAACATGGCATTAAAGGCTCTTACATGTCCTTTTCTTGAGCGAACTTGGAATTAACTCATCTTACAACTCTTCTTCCACAAGCCATCTTTTGAATTTCAAATTCAACCTACATGCATTTAACATGCACATTATTCAAAATATGCTCCAATCATTCCTCCATCTTTCTTTCCTATAAATAGAGGTCTCCTATATTTGATTTATCATCCACAATCCATGTAAGATCATCATGCTCATTTGAATCCAAAATCATTCACAAGTTTTATGCAAGGTTATTATAGTCATTTTGAATTCAAGGATCAATCAATCATCATCAATCTTATCAAGGAATTGGGAAAGGGATTCTTTCCACATCAAAGAAGCACCAATTCACCCATGGGATGTTGGTTTGAGCATTACAATATGATTTCACTATTAGTTTACTTCATATTTTGCTTTGATTTCATGTTCTAGTGCTTGAATGAATTTCATGGGGAATGTTGGTTTAAACTTGTTTGAGGACTAATGTTTGTTTGTGTGTCCATGTTTGAACAGGTTTAGGAAAAGTATTCACAAGAGCAACACATAATTGGCCAGAATGGTTTCTTCATTCAGAATATAATTTGATCAAAGCCTATGGGGCTAAAGTGGCACCACATTGTTTTCCCCTATATGTCTCAGATAAATTGGCCTTTATGGAACTCATGTGGCAGATTGATGTTATGGATTATGAGATGTTTAGAAAGTTGGGGAAGGGTACTATGGTGAATCCCCAATGCACTTTTTCTTACTTCACAATCACTACCCTTGAGGGGTATGGAAAGTTTGGGATCATGGTGAATAACCTCATAATGCCTTTTAATGAGATTAGGATTTTTGATCCAAAAGGTTTTGTGGGAAGAAGAACAGAGAAAAACTTAAAAGTGATATGCCATGAGTTCTTATACAGAGATGATGTATTAAGGAATCTGACAAGTGATGAGGTTGTCATGACTAGAGAGAAGGAATGGACAACTATAATGAACATTGAGGAAAGTATCATAAAGAGGAATGTCTTTTATATAAGTCCATATAATGTAATTTCAAACCCTCTTGAAAGGGATTTCACAATGCTAAGGGATTATCAGAGTGGTGATTTTAAGGAAAAGGTGAAGGAGGCTACTGATCAAGTACAGGTTCTCCTAGAACAACAACAAGAAGCTATGATATTCCAGAGTAGCCTATAGATGTTCAAGAAGTTAGGGAGGAACAAATGTTAGAACATGTGCCAGGGAATGAGGAGGTGGAGCCAAAATTCCCTCCTCATATTTAGGAAACTCATAGTTCAGATGTTGCCCCTGACAAAATTGTCAAATGGAAATATGATAAGGAAAGCGATGATGATCCCAAGATTAGGGAATATGATGAATTCCTTCTTGATGATAAATTTGTGCAGTCCAAAGAGTTTTAGGAATTTATGATTCAACAATAGAGTAAAGAGATAAAGGAAATACTTGAATTAGCTCGAGCTAATGCTGAACCTTCTCATCAGGAAGAAGTTGAGAAAGCAGAGGAGGAAAAGATCAAGGCTGAAATTCTAGCTATTACTCCTACTCAGGCTAGGAAAATTGTCACAGATAATGGAATCATGTTATTACCAGGATTTGCTATCACTGTTGCTATAGCATATGATGCGGTAATAAGATACCCTTAGGCTTCAATATCTAAGGAGTAGTTTGAGGATAAGGTGTTAGGATCTAGATATAGTCCAAAGTTGCATACTCTTGCAATTTGGTCTATGGAACCTAATACTAGTAAACATGATATTTCCAGGCCTATTGAAGAAGTTATTGGTTCCTTAGTTGTTAAAAAAGCTACAGATATAACTCCTATCCAAACAGCTGAGTTAACTGCTCATGCTCCAATGCTTAGTGTGGATACTGTACATATTTCTCAAAAAAAGTATGATTATTTAGTAAAGGTGTACAATAAGACCTTGGATGAGATAAATAAGATGAGGGAAATTATTCAAGCTACTCAGTCAAAAAGGACAATAACCTTGCCATCATCTTCTTCCTCATATTTTTCTTCATAGAATAAGGAGACCTTGGCCTTGAAAATTAAAGATTTGAATGATCAGTTGAATGTTGAGAAAGAAAATGTCAAGAAGGCCAAACTTGAAATTGTTAAAGTGGCAAATGAAATTTTTGAGATGTATTAAAGCATAGGGTGACCAAGTTGGTCAACAATACTAATGATGTTTGGTTTGCTTACATGAATATTCATGAAGAAAATACAAAGTATCTGCATGTACAAGAGGCCTTCAAGAATGAATGGAATAATTGGATTACTAGGGTGAGTGCCTTAGGAGAAATGATGCCTAGAATGAAGGAGGATCTCAAGGAACCTACTAATATTCCTAAAATCTTGCAAATCATTGACTCAGTTAATGAGATAACTACTTTCCATGAAAAGTTAGGTGTACAATTCCAATGTAAGTTGAAAATATTTAAAGATATGGAGGAACATGGTATGCCTCATATATTGAGTCCAAAAGGTGAGTTGTAGCCATTTGACACCTAGAAGAAAGATTTGGGAGGGATGCTTGCAATAGCTATATAACATTGGTCGTCATCGACTACATCTTGCTAAATCCAAATATTGATACAATGGTGGAGATTGAAACAAAGATGGACACTTTTGTTAAAGAGGCCAAGATCTTAATTGCTGCTAGATACTCTCAGTACACTACTAAAGTGCAAGGTTTATTGAATGTAAAATGGCCCATTGAAGAAGAGTATAGCACTTGGTTGGAGAAATACATAGAATGAATCTGTGTAGGGATTGATAATGAACAAGGAAAATAATGGATAGGAGAAGAACAATCCATGGCCTAAATATAATACAGATTAGGCTTTTGATAAAATATTGCAAAACATTGTTCTCTCCTGAATTTGAAATGGGTAGCACGTGGTGCTGATATGGATAAAATAATTTTGACTTTTTATATGCTTTTCTTGTCTTGCTTCATAAGTTTTGTTGTCCGGTTCTCCCACAATTGGCATTTTTTGAGCACATGGGGAATATTTTTGAAGCTGTTGTAACAAACAAAAGATGCCTTTTGAGGTGGGAGCTATTTTCTGCAAAGAGTTGAGGTCAATTTTTCCTCATGTTTATTTTCACCACATGAAGACTCGAGTGTAACTGAAAAAGGAATATTGTTGCAATGGTCCAATGAAAATTTGAAATGTGTACTTCCTAGCTTGAAGCTTGTTTAGTTCTTTCATCTCTATAAGAAAGAATTCAAGACTAGAAGTAGTAGTTAGTTAAAAAATTGAGTTAACACTATGAAATTGTTAGGATAATACTAAGCATGTTCTAGGTTTCTGTTTTAAGTTACTTTTGGAGTTCAGCTTTTATGTATGTAATTTTTATAATAGTATAACAACTAAAATACATAGTAATACCAATTTCATGGCTATTGTCTCTCCTTGTATGCATTTTGAGAGTTATGAATGAAAGTAATCCAAGATTCCTTTTGTTTGTCTCAATTGATTCTTAATGGATGTTTAATTTCATGCTTGCTTATTAATTCAATGGATTAATGTAAGTGCTTGGGTGGAATTAATAACTTGTAAGAATTGGGTGCTAGGATGATTGTAAGCAACAATAATCATGAATTTCATAGAGGAATGTTGTAATGCAGGGTTTCTTAAAGACTGTAGGTGCTATTGTTTAAGTCATTATCAAGTCATATAGGTTGATATTGACCTCGTACTTGGCATAAATGCATTGGTTCAAGCAAAATACTTGTGGTTCAGTTTCCATGTTGATTCATTAGCTAATCACTTTTAATTTACAAATTTTCAACTAGATATCACCTTATTTGTTTTGTGTTGAATTTCCACCTTCTCATACTCCATATATATGGGACATTTATTAATGAGTTTCCAACTTATTTGATGCACTATGTTGAGTAGTTTTATGAGAAGTATCTGTTAATGATAGTGTATTTAGTTATAAATGTGTGAAATCTTGAATATACATTATGGGATCACCCTTTCAAGTTTCACATAGCCCAAAGAGTAGGAATAGAAGTCTTGCAACTTCTATTCATTCATTGGCCAATCCCTTTAGAGTATTGATCATTGCAAAAGGAAATATCCATAGGTACTTATGGAGATCAGTTTTGTTCGTAAAAAATAACCAACAGATTGGTGACTCTGCTAGGGACTAGCTAAGTCCAAAGACTCTAGTTCAGATCTGGTATAGTTAGAGTCAGTTGTTTGTTATGATATTCTTTACCTTTTGAAGAATAATCAGTTTAAATTTTGTTGCATTAAGTCCCATCATACTGAGTCTTATGTGTCAAGTCTTGTTCCATTCTGCCACCTTGTTTTAGGTAATGTTTAAAGTATTTCCTGAAGTAACAAGTACAAAATCAAAGTGCAATCACTTTCTATTTCCTAGTATTCTAGGTGGTGACTTTGAGTTCTCTAATACCAGTGTAAAGATCAATTCTCAAAAGAAAAATAAGAAGAAATATTTTGTAGTATTTAATGTCATGAGGAATACAAGAAGTTATGCAAAGAAGTACCTTGAGCAAAAGGAAAAATCTAAACCTACAAAAGAGAAGTAACCCGAATGGGTCAGGAAACACTCTGAATCAAGTAAGTCTATTGATTCCCCTACTAATGCATCTCCTACTTTCAATATTGATGTAAGTAGCGCTAGTATCCATGAAGAAGGAAATGAAGTTCAAGGGCCTAACATAGACCAAGGAAGTTTTCCAATTGAACAAGTGTTTGATAATGAGCTTAATATTTCAAGAGAGGAGGATAAGTGGGAGTTTTAGGGAAAGCGTAAGAAGTTTTCAGAGCCTTTAACACCTGGAATTGGTTCCATTTTTACTAGAAATAATTTTAATCCAAGAGGTGAACCTCTTGTTGAACAAGCCCACTTTTCTCTTGAGGAAGATCCTATTGACCAGCGTTACTATACTCCTGTCCCAAGTGAGCTTGGAGATGTTCTAGAAAATGAGGAAGATATAGATGAAGACATGAAAGCTATAGAAGAGGAAGAGTTAAGGCTCCAAGAAGAAGAATAAAATAGAATGAGCACATTAAAAGAAAGGGATGATATGATTAGGGCTAAGTAGCTTGAGAGAGAAGCTAGAAAACAAAAATTGGAAAAATGAGAGAATAATTTGTTAAACATAAGACTTTTGAGGAAAACCTTTTTATATTTCCTTTTAAGATGACCAATGATTTTCCTAAAGCAACAGTCTTGATGGGGACCTTAGCTACTAATACCTACACTACATATGTTTCAACTACTAAAGCCTCAAATCTTCCTATTAATGCTAAGAAGAAATCATTTGTAGATCATGGGAAGAAACCCATTGACCAACCCAAGAAAACTACCTTCAATACCAGTACTAATACCAATATCCCATTTGCTGAAATCCCCACACATAAACCCAAAGTTGATCCAACTCCATCCACTGCACCTCCAAATCCCAAGTTATTGAAATTACAATTGCAAAATTAAAAGCTGCAAGAATATTTGAAGAATGCTGAAATAATAGCTTCTAATGTAGAGATGGATAGGAAGATTTATTTTCTAAAAATGTCCACAACTACTCCAAAGTCTTCAAGTTCTAGACATACTAATAATGAATCACATAAGAAGAATTCTGATGAACACACTCCTAGTGGAGGTGGTGGTGGGATTCAAGGAGGTGGTGGTGGAGGAAAAAATAAGAATGATAATTCTTGTTTTGAGGATGATGAAGGAAGCAAGAAAGGGGGAGGTGATGGTGAAGGTGGGAAGGGTAAAGATAGTAGCCATTATGACAACAAAAGAGATGATAAGCAAAGAGATGTTCATAGGGATTGACATACTAGGAGGCCACTCCAAGTAGATAGATACCAGTAACTATGTTTCACTAGAATACCTGGCTACCCAAACCCTTTCCCTAAAGATTTTTGACCTGCTCTAGTCAAATTCTCTGGTAACAATGCCTTGAGTGGTGAAGATAATCTCAAGGAATTTGCTAATGTTATGGATAATTTTGAGGTAGAGGTAGAAGGTGTCATGATGAAGTTGCTTATACATTCTCTCAGTAAAGATGATCGAGAGTGGTATAGAAGTTTTCCTTCCAAGAGCATTGGTTCTTGGGAAGAATTCAAGAGGGTTGTTAGAGAGCAATATGGCAACAAGTCTGATTTAAACTTTATGTTGAATCAATTTAATAATATTGCTAAAGGTTCTAATGAATCTATTGTTGAGTTCAATACAAGGTTCCAAAATTCTAGGAAGAGGTTGCCACCTCATTTAAAATTGAATGATCATGTATGTTTGATAAACTAATGCAATTCTTTTGATGCAAAAATGAGTTACAACTTGCTAGTTAAGAATCCTTAGTCATTAAGGGAAGCCTTTAAGATGGTAGAGCATATTGAAAATATTAGCAGAGCAACTAGTAAAATTGGAAAAAGAGATTATCCAAAACTCTTTAAAAGTTCAAAAAAGGAAGATAATAGTTTAGGTGCCAAAGGGGAAACTTTGGATGACAAGATTGATAATTTTATGAAGACTATAGTGATAAAATTGTAAAACAAGAGAAGGCTCAACCAAAAAATTATCAAAGGAATGAAAGACCTCCTAGGTTGCAAGGCCACCCATATAATATTAATTGGTATAATAGGAAGCCTATTCTAAATAATTAGAGAAACACCAAGAATAAAGTTCCTCCAAACCCATTACAAAAGAATTCAGGAAATTTTGTTGAAGATACCCCTTGGTGCATGATTTTCCAAATTCCACATTCTTCTCAACAATGTGTAGTAGCAAGATGGTTGGAGTAGAGGATGACATGCTTGAGGACTGTGATCAACAAAATGAGGAGGATGGTGATGTACTTATGATTATTTGTTATTCTGATGTTGCCAATAGTGAATGATCTTCTAATGAAGACCCGTATGAATTGAATGTAGATAATCAAAGGCAATTTGCTAGTGCATATCATCAACAAGTTCTCTCTAATGAGGATGTTGATAGTGATATTGAGGTTTACAATTTGGAAGAAATAGAAGATGGTGTTTCATTAAGAAGACCCTTAGAAGAGGAGATTGCAAAATCTACTACAGTCTTGGCCACCCAAGTTAGTTCCTATCATTTGAGGAATATAATTGTTGGAGGTGAACAAGGTAGTCATGTTGGTCTTTTCATCAAGGAGAAGAATTCTAAGGGAAAAGAACACGATCCTAGTGGAAAAGTGGAAGCATTCAAAGCTAAAGAAGGCAAGGGAGATAAAATTTGGGCTAAGAGAGTAGAAAATCCAAAAGCTACTCAAGAATCCAAATCTCCTGCTAAGAAGATAAAGACACAGAAGAAAAATATTGAAGTCACAAGGAAGGATGCTAAGCATAAGGTTGAGGCAACAAAAAATCAACACAAGGATAAAAACAATGAACAAGGTATTCTCCCAATTGAATTACCCAAGTATACTCCTGTTGATATGTTCCAATTACTTAGCCAAGTTAAAGTATCTGTGCCTTTTCTTGAAATGATGAGAATAGAGGAACATAAAGTAAAGGAAGTAGCCCTTATTAATGGTGTTGCTATGGCTTGTAATTATTTAGTCATGCTCACTCCACCCAAATTGAGTGAAAAAGAAAAGAAAAGTAAGGAAGTTGAGGGAGTAATTATTGAGATTCCCCATATTTTCCTAGGAAATTTTTTAACTACTTGTTCTAATAAGATAGATCCATTTTTCCTCACCCTAGTGGTTGGGGAAAATTTTATAAGAAATTGTATTATTGACTCTGGAGAATCCAACAATATCATGCCAGCTAAAATCATGGATGCACTAGGGTTGAAAGTTGATAGCACTCATGGAAAGTGTTATGCTATGGATGCAAGAGAAGTACCTATCATAGGTATGATAAATGAACTTCCCTACAGGCTAGCAACCTACCCTGATAAATAATTCAAAATGATTTGGGTAGTAGTAGATATCCCACCTAATTATGGAATGCTAATATCTCAGAAATGGAGTGCATCTATGAGAGGCAGTATGCAGTTTGACATGTCTTATGCCACATTTCCCATTGATGGTAAGGATGTTCAAGTGATGAGAGAACTGAGGGTACCACATATGTTGGAGCATGTTCCTGAAGATGACACAATCCTTTTCATAAACACTGATATCAATGAGTTCAAGGTAGGAGAGGTACCAAGAGAGGTTGATAGGTGTCCTGCACCTATAGAAAAGGAAGTTTTAAGAGTATCTAAAAAAAATGGACTTTGGAAAATGTATTGGAGTCCAAAGAAGGGTCTGGTGCAGGTATTTTATTGGTATCACCTACTAGCAATACTTATAAGTTCTCTTTTACATTGTCTTTTGTCTATACAAATAATGTGGTGGAGTATGAAGCCTTATTATTGAGACTGGGATTGGCTAAGAAGCATGGAATAAAGAAGTTAATGGTGATTGGTCATTCTGAGCTTGTGATATCCCAAGTAAGAGCTCCATTGAGATATGATGACATAATTTTCATAGGAATCTCTAAGGTTGAGATACAAACAAGGCCTTCCATCCCCGACAATGTGTACAACTGGTAGATCTTCAATGATGATGAAGATATTCTAATTTTTTTGAATTGTGCTAATGAATATGAAGGTCAGTAGATTGAATTTGGTGGATTTGTTGAGAATATTGATGGAAAGGACATTGTATTTGGAAAAGAGGTCATCTAGTTAAAGAAAAATAAAATCCAAAAAGGCCTTGTAGCTCTTGAAAGGGTCTTTGATAGTCAAGATAAAAGAAAGGCCAAGACAACTGTTGCTCACCCAGAGGACCTGGAGGAAGTAAAATTAGGGATTGAAAATGCCCCTGAGAAGGTTTATGTAGGAAAGAATATGAATCCAAAGGTGAAGGAAATGTTAATTTTCTTGCTCATAAAATACAAACATTTCTTTGCTTGGTCATACAATGACCTGAAATGGGTATGTGCAGGATCATCATGGAAAAAACAGGCCCTTAAGTGGCAAAAAATTCAGAAAAATCAGAGTTAGGCAACTTGTCTTAAAAATTTGAATAAGTTATCTATATTATTTAAAAAATATGTAAAAATAGAATATGTATAAAATTGAATGTAGTTTCTAAACTACTAGGTTTATTTAAAAAAAAAATCTATTTGGTGAAAATTTGAAATTTCAATGCAGTAGTACTTAAATTTCAGGGAAAAAATAAGTAGGTGTCTGTCTGACCACCCTAACCACAATAAAATGATAATATTTTTTATAATATTTTAGATATAAGTAAAGGACTCATAGGATGTGAAGCATAGTTTTTGTAATTTTTCCAAGTAAATAATTAATTATTAATTTTTATTACAACTTTTAAAAATATAAAAACTTGTATGTCGACCACCTTAACTTGGTCAAAACTTCATGAAATTCATTTTTTAATCATATAGCGAAGCATAGAATGTGACACATGTTTCGAATTCAAAATTTCATACCATTTGAAAGCTATAAATATTTTTCAATTAGCCTATCAATGAGGACTTTAGTCGTAATTCAAATAGAAAATGAATAATAATTATTAATTAAATTCAAAGTAAAGCATAATTTATATTGGTGGAAAGCTGAGAATATGCTTTAAAAACCCTTTTCGTTTCATCAATTTTGGGTAAAAAAAAATTCGTCAGCCACATACCCTACACATACCCATCATATCGCCACTTTTTGACCCATCATGATCCTACACATACCCAAATCTTACAAAGAGGAGTTGTTTCAACATGAGATTCCTTTGAAGGAGAATGAAAAACCTTCCAGGAAAAAGAAAAGACCAATTAATCCTATTTTAGCTCCCAAGATGCAAGAGGGGTTGGTAAAGTCAAGAGATGCTGGTATTATAAAACCCATTAAACACTCTTCATGGGTATCCAATCTGGTACCAGTAAGAAAAAAGAACGGTGACATAAGTTTGTGTGTTAATTTTAGGAACCTGAATATATCCTCATTAAAGGATAATTATCCATTTCCAAACATGGAAGCTATGTTACAGAAGGTGACTGGCTGTGAGCTACTATCAATGATGGATTCTTTTTTAGGTTATAATCAAGTGAAGGTAAAGGAGTATGAGTAGTATAAGACTACATTCACTACTCCTTGGGGCACTTATGTTTATGTTAGAATTCCTTTTGGCTTGAAAAATGTAGGTTCCACTTTTTAGAGAGCTATGGATGTAGCTTTCTCAAATTTTATTGATTTATTCATTATTGTATATAAAGATTACTTGACAACTTACTCTAAAAAAGATCATTGTATTCATTTGGAAAAGGTATTTGTTAGGTCATTAGAATATGGGATATCTCTTAATAAAAAAAAATGTTCCTTTGGGGTCACTGAGGGAAATTTTCTAGGGCACATTGTGTCTAAGAAAAGAGTGAGGATAGACCCTAAAAGAGTAGCAACCATAGACAAGATCCCTCAACCAAAAAATGTCAAAGGGCATTCAATCATTTTTTGGACAAATAAATTTTTTGAGAAGGTTTGTGACTAACTTTGTAGAAACCACAAGACCTATTTCCAAAATGCTAAAGAATGGTAAAAAGGTGCTTTGGAGTGAGGAGCCTAGTTAGGCTTTCAAGAAAATTCAACAAGCTATCAAAGAGACCCCAGTTTTGAAGTCTCTCGATTTTTCTAAACCAATACACATTTTCTCTTTGACCTCTTTTCATACCATTGTAGTTGTTTTGTTACAAAAAAATGAGGAGGGATTTGAACAACCTATTGCATTTTTTAGCAAATCTTTACAAGCTACAGAGTTGAAATATGATAATATTGAGAAACAAGCATATTCTTTGGTAAATGTTGTAAATAATTTTAGGACTTACTTACAAGGAGCTACTATCATAGCTTTTGGACCAAGTGTTGTCATGAAAGATATTTTCACTCAACAAGAGACAACAAACATAAGGTGTAGATGGATCAATAGGATCCAATAAATTAACAGTGATGTTCAGATTACCAAATTAGTAAGAGGTCAAGGCCTACCCAAGTTAATGGTAGAGGCTAATTTGGAAGCTAATTAGGTCAATCAGATTGAAGTGATTGATGTTGTACCTATCTATGATATGCAAACATGTGGATGGTATAGAAATTTTTTCTAGTATTTACAAAACTTGCAGTGCCCTGCTGATATGGCTGGCAATGATAAGAGGACATTGAAATTGCATGCCATCAAGTATGTGATTATTGACAATGAGCTTTGGTGGAGAAGCCTAGATGGTGTACTTCTTAAATGTGCAGATGTTAAGCAGGCACTAGAACTCTTGCAGGAAATGCACAATGGGGTGTGTGGTGGTAATTACATGGAAAATACTACTACACAAGATTTTAAGAGCGAGATTTTGGTGGCCTACTTCTTTTAAGGATGCCCACAAGTTTATTAAGACTTGTGATTCTTTTCAAAGGTTTTTAGGAAAGTTGAAGTTTTTAGGAAATTTACCACTTAGGCCTATGACAATTCAAGCCCCTTTCCAACAATGGGGGATTGATTTCATTAGAGAGATACTAGAAAAGTCTAGTGGAGGCCACTCATGGATTCTTGTTGCCATTGATTATTTCACAAACTAGGTAGAAGCAATACCCACAAAGAAAGCAAGAAGCAAGGTGGTGGTGGATTTCCTATTGAATAATATTATCGTCATATTTGAAGTCACTGAGAAGATTATCTTAGATAATGCTATGTGTTTCAGGTTAGATGAATTCAAGGAATTTTGTGAGAGATATGGTATATAGGTTTCTTACTCATCACCTTACCATCCTCAAGGAAATGGTCAAGATGGGTCTAGTAATAAGAGATTGATTAAAATCCTCAAGAGAGTGATGGAGAAGAACAAAAGGGCTTGGGACTCAAAGCTAAAATTGGCACTCTAGGTAGATAGAGTGACTGTGAAAAAGGCTACTGGTTATTCACCATTTGGCTTAGTATATGGTCTAGATGCTAGATTGCCATAGAATAACCTACTGAAGATGTATAAATTCATGTAGGAGTATGATGAAAAGATATCTAATGATATGCAACATAGAATAAATAATTTGGTGCAATTGGATGAAACTAGAAGAGAAGCTCATGCTAAAAATATGAAGATGAAGTTTCAAGTTAAGAAACTACATGATAAGAGAGCTTCTCCTAGAAAATTTGAGGTAAATAGTATGGTGTTAGCCTAGAATTAGAGGGCTCAAGACAAGGGTAAACATGGAAATTTTGGAGCATTATGGGTAGGCCCTTATTTGGTAGCCAACACACATGGGGAGGATTCATATTTCCTTCAAAGCTTAATAGGTGAAATTTTTGAACTGTTAGTACATAGACAATTCTAAAATCCATACTTCTCCTAATTATGTTATTTTTCCATGTATGATCTAGGTTTTGTATATTATGTATATAGGTTTGTTTTCTTTTGTTGTGTCTACTTTGGTCCTACTACCTAGTCTAGGCAACTCCTTGGTTTTGGTCCTCTTATTTTATCCCTGATTTTTATCTGCTTCAACCTAATATTTTTAGGATCTCACCATGCCTACAAGAGGCATGTGTCCCCAGTCGAAACCACTGATGGAACCTATAAAATATTGATGTTCCATCTCAAAGACTTGTCACATTTTGACTGATACCTATCGGGTTAGGAGTTTATTTTCTCTTCACTATTAGGGGTTCTATTTCATTGTTGACTTCCTATTGCTCATCGTCAGTCACATTAAAACATCTTATGTCATCCATGGTCATAGGGTAATTGTTCCGCCTTGCCCAGGTCTGAGTTTCTTATTTTTATAAGGTTAAGTAAAGAGCCTTTTTGGCCTTTACATCCTTTGAATTTTATGACTTAGGACCCTTTAAGCCTTTTCTATTGTATCATCCTAGAGGGTCCCCTTCATTAAAATAGTTTATCAGCATGTGCTTTAATGTTTTCACTTAAATCTCGACAGCCACCTCTCTTTATCACTCATTATTGATTACTTCAAAAGTGTATGTTTTGAATTGGTGACAAGTGATGAG
Organism: Sequoia sempervirens; assembly: GCA_007258455.2. Taxonomy (NCBI): domain Eukaryota; kingdom Viridiplantae; phylum Streptophyta; class Pinopsida; order Cupressales; family Cupressaceae; genus Sequoia; species Sequoia sempervirens. The sequence continues at coordinate 115,834,866 of VDFB02072274.1, forward strand.
CAGTATTTCTTTGTTTTCACTCATCACGAATAGCTGCTAGAGCTCTTGATATCAATGTGCAATGAGTGATGTTACTTATATCATTGAGGTATCACTTATTGTTAATGGATTTTCATCCTTGATTATTGTAATAGCGATAAGCGATGGCCTTCGACCTTATGTTCTTATTTTCATTGCTCATGGTGGATGATTATGAAATGATAAATTTTGATTAGTGATGAGCGATATGATGGGTTTCTCATGCATCATGTATCGTAGATATTTTTTAAGTGCTAAGTTCTATATTAGAAATATGTGATACACAATGTCACTATGAAGATCTCTTATCACTAATTGCTCACAAAATATATGAGGAGAATTAGTGATGAGTGATGACCTGATGTTTTTGTATTTTATCACTCATCGCAGATTCATTCCAAAGCTTAATTTCCAAAATAGCATTAAGCGATGTAGTTCTCTATTTAAAGTTTCATTCGCTAATCTAAATAAATATTATTTGCAATGTCTTTTGTACCATTGATTTTCCTGCAGGTGTATGTGTCCTAATCTGATCTCTTCACTATATCTCTCATCGCTAATAGGATCCAAGGTGTGAATTTTTAATTAGCAATGTGCGATGGGAAAATGAATGTGATCAAGGATGGGCCACAGATCCAAGGGTTGATATTTCATCACATGAATTCTTGCATCACTAATGGAGCTTGTCAAGGATGAGGTATATTAGTGATAAGTGACAACTAATTGCATGAATTGAAAACATGGCAGAAACTTGAGGACCTCATATAAAGCAAGGAAGAAAGTAGCGAGGTGAATTGATAACCATTGATATGGTTTAAAAATGGAGTGATCAACAATCAGGGTTTGAATGTAAATGGCTAATTGTCAGCTCGCTTGCATGAACTTACTATCAAGCATTAATGGTGGCATGCTCATCTCTTGGCCATAAAAGAAAATAGATACCTAGTTGGTCATGCATTTGGATTCGCTAGCAAGCAAAAAGGATACCAGAAGTTGAGGAAATTGTGTGGAAAGCTCTAGAAAATACAATAACTAGTGTGGCAAAGAGTTCACCTGGGTAAGAAAATTGTACATCTCTTTCTAGCTAAAATATTAAGGTGAAATACCTAAGAAGGATGATAGGAAATTGGGACAATTTTCCACTTGTCCATTACTGATAGCTTTAGTTTAGTGATAAGTGTTGGGTAAAGTTTGGGGAGATATTTTTGTACTAAAAGTAGTGCCTTTTGTTCTCATAATTGTAAAGTGTTTATTTTCGACTGTAAGAAATTATAAACCCTAGTTCTCCTACATTGCAAACATGAGTGATCCAGAGCCCATTGAATCTAGTATTAGGCCAGAGAGGAAACCAAAACAAAAGAGGGCTAAATGACTTAAAACTCGGGATGTTTCATCTGAGGTTAAGTCGAAACCACTTGCAATATCTAACCCTTCACCAAGTACTCCTACAATGTCTACTAGGTCCAGAAATGCAAAAAAGGAAATGAAAAGGTTTCTTCAAGAGGCCTCTGGATACATAAAGGAAGGAGGGTCACGAATAGGAAAGTTGGTAGTACCAAATGTATTTGTAGAGGTGGATTTGATGATGGAACTGGCCAGGCACAATAATCTCATTGAAAAAACAATCAGGAGTGAAAATGGTGATGTGATCCTAGAAGTGACAAAGGACAAGATGATAGATGTATTTGGGTTAAATCCCAAGTATACTGTAAAGTTTAGGCGTGCTGAGGTATATGCTAAATATGAGAAAAATAAATTTGTAGACAAAGAGAGACTACTTGTCTGACATAGAAAGAGCGAGGATAAATTCACCGCTAAGGATGTTGAGCCTTTGGAGTGTGAAGAGTTTGTGGATTATTTAAAGAACACTTATTATTGCCTGAATCAAGTGTTAGATCAAGATTTTGAAGTAAGGATAGCCACTGATTTATTGGTGATGGTGGTAGATATACAGGGTCATAATCGAAACATTGGTTTGTATTATTCCAACAATTTTGTTGATCAGATGTATGAGGATTTCCTCAATTTGAAGGAGGTGCTCCCTTTACATTTCCATCATTATTCTCTACTAATGCATATGCTCTTATGGGAGGGTTATTATGACTCGAAAAAGAAGTTGGATTTGAGACTTATGGACAATGAAAATAATGTTTTACCAGTACAAATGTGGACACACATCTAGGATCAGGATTGTTCAAATTCCAATTATATCTTGTTTGCTAATGTTATAAGATATGGTATCCTAGAAGCATTGGGTGTAGAACCTATTCACATGCTTTCTCTAGAAATAAGAAATATCATGTGCCCAGAAGATACACCAAGATCTAGAGCAACACATAATTGGGCAGATTGTTTTCTTCATTCAAAATATACTTTGATCAGAGCCTATGGGGTTAAAGTGGCACCACATTGTTGGCCCTTGTATGTCTTAGACATATTGGCCTTTATGGAGCTCATGTGGTAGATTGATGTTATGGTATATGAGATGTTTAGAAAGCCCAGGAAGGGTACTATGGTGAATCCCCAATGCACTTTTGCTTACTTCATAGTCACTGCCCCTAAGGGGTATGACAAATTTGGGATCATGGTGAATAACCTCATAATGCCTTTTAATGAGATTGTGATTTTTTATCTAGAAGGTTTTTTTAGAGGAAGAAGAAGAGAGAAAAATTTAAAAGTTGTATGCCCTGAGTTCTTATACAAATATGATGTATTAAGGAATTTCACAAGTGATGAGGTTGTCATGACTAGAAAGAAGGAATGGATAGCTATAAGGAACATTGAAGAAAGTATCATAAAGAGGAATTCCTTTTATATAAGTCCATATAATGTAATTGTAGACCCTCTTGAATGAGCTTTCACTATGCGAAGGGATTATTAGAGTGGTGATTTTAAGGAAAAGGTGAAGGACGCTACTAATGAAGCATAGGTTCTCCTAGAACAACAACAACAAGCTATGGATATCCCAGAGAAGCCCACAAATGTTCAAGAAGTTAGGGAGGAAAAAATTGTAGAACATGTGATAGGGAATGAGGAGGTGGAGAAAAAATTCCCTCCTCCTCATATTGAGGAAAGTCATAGTTTAGATGTTGCCCTTGATAGAATTGTCAAATGGCAATATGATAAGAAAAGCGATGATGATCCCAGGATTAGGGAATATGATGATTCATTACTCATGATAAATTTGTGCAGTCCAAAGAGTTTTAGGAATTTTTGATTCAATAGTAGAGTAAAGAGATAAGGGAGAAACTGTAATTAGCTCGAGCTAATGCTAAACCTTCTAATAAGGAAGAAGTTGAGAAAGCAGAGGAGGAAAAGATCGAGGCTGAAATTGTTGCTATTACTCCTATTGAGGCTAGGAAAATTGTCACAGATAGTGGAATCATGTTATTACTAGGATGTACTATCAGTACTGCTATAGCATATGATGCAGTAAGAAGAGACCCTCGAGCTTCAATATCTAAGGAGTAGTTTGAGGATAAGGTGTTTGGACCTAGATATAGTCCAAAGTTGCATACTCTTGCAATTTGGTCTATGGAACCTAATACTAGTAAACATGATGTTGCTAGGCCTATTGAAGAAGTTATTGGTTCCTTAGTTTTCAAAAGAGCTACATATATAAATCCTATCCAAACAGTTGAGTTAACAACTGAGAAAAAGTACAATTCTTTAGTAAAGGAGTATAATAAGGCCTTGGATGAGATAAATAAGATGAGGGCCATTGTTCAAGCTACATAGTCAAAAAGGACAATAACCCTGCCATCATCTTCTTTCTCAAATTTGTCTACATAGGATAAGGAGACCTTGGCCTTGAAAATTAAAGATTTGAATGATCAGTTGAATGCTGAGAAAGAAAATTTCAAGAAGGAAAAGCTTGAAAATTTTAAGTTGGAAAATGAAATTTTTGAGGATGTTGATGATGTTTGGGTTGCTTACAAGAATATTCATGAAGCAAATACAAAGTATCTATAGGTACAAGAGGCCTTCAAGAATGAATGGAATAATTGGATTACTAGGGTGAGTACCTTAAGAGAAATAATTCCTAGAATGAAGGAGGATCCTAAGGCACCTACTAATATTCCTGAAATCTTGCAAATCATTGAATCAGTTAGTGAGATAACTACTTTCCATTGAAAGTTAGGTGTGCAACTCCAAAGTAAGTTGAAAATATTTAAAGAGATAGAGGAATGTGGTATACCTCAGATATTGAGTCCAAAAGGTGAGTTACAACCATTTGACACCAGGAAGAAAGATTTGGGAGGGATGCTTGTAGCAACTATGATGGCATTGACCTTCACCAACTACATCCTACTAAATCCAAATATTGATACAATGGCGGAGATTGAAACAAAGATGGAAATTTTTGTTAAAGAGGCCAAGGTCTTAAATGATGCTAGATACTCTAAGTACAGTACTAAAGTGCAGGGTTTCTTGAATGTAAAATGTCCCACTAAAGAAGAGTATAGCACTTGGTTGGAGAAATACACATAATGAATTTGTGTAGGGATTGATATTGAACAAGGTAAATAATGGATTGGAGAAGAACAATGCATAGCCTAAATATAATACAGATTAACATTTTGCTAAAACATTGCAAAATATTGTTCTCTCCTCAATTTGAAATGGGTAGCACGCGGTGCTAATATGGATAAAATAATTTTGACATTTTATCTGTTTTCCTTATCTTGCTTCGTAAGTTTTGTTGTATGGTTCTCCCATGGTTGGCATTTTTTGAGTGCATGAGAAATATTTTGAAGTTGTAACAAAAAAATGATACCCTTTTGAGGTGGGGCCTATTTTCTACAACAAGTTGAGGTCAATTTTGCCTCATGTTTATTTTCACTACCTAAAGACTTGAGTGTAACTGAAAAAGCAATATTGTTGTAGTGGTCCAATGAAATTTGGACATGTGTGCTTCCTGGCCTAAAGCTTGTTTTTCTCTTTCATCTCTATAAGAAAGAATTGAGGGCTAGAATTTGTAGTTAGTTGAAAAATTGAGTTAACACTGTGAAATTGTCAGGATAATACTAAGCATGTTTTAGAGTTTTAGTCTTAAGTTTCTTTTAGACTTCAATATTATGTATGTAATTTTGATAATAGTATAGCAACTACAATAAAGATTAATACCAATTTCATGGCTATTTTTCCTCCTTGTATGTGTTTTGTGAGTTATGAATGAAAGTAATCCAAGATTCCTTTTGTTTGTCTTTATTTCTAATTTCATGTTTTCTTATTAATTCAATGGATTAATGTAAGTACTTGGGTGAAATTAATAACTTGTAAGAATTGGGTGCTAGGTTGATTGTAAGTAGCAATAATCATGAATTTCATTAAGGAATGTTGTAATGTAGGGTTTCTTGAAGATTGTAGGTGCTATTATTTAAGTTTTTATTAGGTTATATGGGTTGATATTAGCTTTGTGCTTGGGATAAAGGCACTGGTTCATGCAAAATACTTGTGGTTCAATTTATGTGTGGATTCATTGGTTAATCACTTTTAATTTACAAATTATCAATTGGATATCACCATATTTTTTTTTGTTGAAGTTCCACCTTCTCATACTCCATATATAGGACATTGATTAATGAGTTGCCAACTTATTTCATGCACTATTTTGAGTAGTTTTATGAGAAGTATCTATTATTGACAATGTATTTAGTTATAACTATGTGAACTCTTGAATATACATTGTGGGATCACCCTCTTGGGTTTCATAGAGCCCAAAGAGTAGGAACAAAAGCCTCATAGAGTCTATTCATTCGTTGGCCAATCACTTTAGAGTATTGATCATTGGAAAATGAAAAATCCATAAGTACTTCTAGAGATTAGTTTGGTTCTTAAAAAATAACCAATAGATTGTTGACTCTGTTGGGGACTAGTTAAGTCCAAAGTATCTATTTCAGATCTAGTACAGTTAGAGTCAGTTGTTTGTTATGATATTCTTTACCGTTTGAAGATTAATGGGTTTAAATTTTGTTATATTAAGTCCCATCATACTGAGTCTTATGTGTCGAGTCTTGTTCCATTTTGCCACCTTGTGTCAAGTAATGTTTAAAGTCTTTTCTAAAGTAACAGGTACAAAATCAAAGTGCAATGACTTTATATTTCCCAGTATTCTGGGTGGTGACTCTGAGTTCTCTAATACCAGTTTAAAGATTAGTTCTCAAAAGGAAAATAAGAAATATTTTGCAGTATTCAACATCATGAGGAAGTCTAGAAGTTATGTGAAGAAGCATCTTGAGCAAAAGGAAGAATCTGAATCTACAAAAGAGAAGCAACTTGAATGGGTCCGAAAACACTCTAAATCAAGTAAGTTTGTTGATTCCCTTGCTGATGCATCTCCTACTTTCAATATTGATGTAAGTAGTGCTAGTATCCATGAAGAAGGACATGAAGTTCAAGGGTCTAATATAGACCAAGGAAGTTTTCCAGTTGAACAAGTGTTTGATAATGAGCTTAATATTTCAAGAGAGGAGGATAGGTGGGAGTTTTTGGGAAAGAGTAAGAAGTTTTCAGATCCTTTAACCCCTGGAATTGGTTCCATTCTTAATGGAAATAATTTTAAGCCAAGAGGTGACCCTCCTGATGAACAATCCCACTTTTCTCTTAAGGAAGATCCTATTGACTAGCCCTACTATACACCTACCCTAAGTGAGCCTAGATATGTTCTAGAAAATGAGGAAGATATAGATAAGGACATGAAAGCTATAGAAGAGGAAGAGCTAAGGCTCCAAGAAGAAGAAGAAAATAGAATGAGAGCATTAAAAGAAAGGGAAGATAGGATTAGGGCTAAGAAACTTAAGAGGGATGCTAGAAAACAAAAATTGGAGAAAATGAGAGAAGTTGCTAGACGTGAGACTTTTGAGGAAAACCTTTTAGATTTGCTTCTAAGATGACCAATGATATTCCTAAAGCAATAGTGTCGATGGGGACCTCAACTATTGATATTTACATGACATTTGTTTCAGCTACTAGAGCCTTAGATCCTCCTATTAATGCTAAGAAGAAATCATTTGTAGATCATGGGAAGAAACCCATTAACCAATCCAAGAAAACTACCTTCAATACCAATACTAATACCAATAACCCATCTATTGAAATCCCCACACATAAACCCAAAGTTGATCCAACTCCATCTACTGCACCTCCAAATCCTGAGTTATTGAAATTACAATAATTATAGAATGAAAAGCTGCAAGAAGATTTGAAGAAAGATGAAATAATAGCTTCTAATGCAGAGATGGATAGGAAGATTGATTTTCTAAAAATTTCCATAGCTACTCCAAAGTCTTAAAGTTCTATACATACTAATAATGAGTCACATAAGAATTCTAATGAACACACTCCTAGTGGAGGTGGTGGTGGAGGAAAGAACAAGAATGATAATTCTTATTTTGAGGATGATGAAGGAAGCAAGAAAGGGGGAGGTGATGGTGAAAGTGGGAAGGGTAAAGATAGTAGCCATTCTAATAGAAAAAGAGATGATGAGCAAAGAGATGTTCATAGGGATCGACAAACTAGGAGGCCACTCCAAGTAGATAGATACCAGCAACTATGTTTCACTGGAATACTTGGCTATCCAAACCCTTTCCCTAAAGATTTTTGACCTACTCTAGTTTGTTTCTCTCATAACAATTCCTTGAGTGGTGAAGATCATCTCAAGGAATTTTCTAATGTTATGGATGATTATGAGGTAGAGGTAGAAGATTTCATGATGAAGTTGTTTATATAGTATCTCATTGAAGATGCTCAAGAGTGGTATAGAAGTTTTTCTACTGAGAGCATTGGTTCTTGGGAAGAATTCAAGAGGGTTTTTAGAGATAAATATGGTGACAATATTGATTCAAAATTTATGTTGAATCAATTTAATAATATATCCAAAGGTTCTAACAAATTTGTTGTTGAGTTCAATACTAGAACCTCACCTTTCAAATAGTGTGTCCCTTGTGTGGATGTCTCTTCCTTTGAAGGGTTCCCAAAGGACCTCTTTGAAATCTTTCCAATCTACCAACAGTCTGCATGACTATATGCTTACTTGCCTACATGGCCTATTTCTCACTTTGCGGAGTCCCCTTCCTTTGGTTTCCTCCATGTGAGAGATCTTGTGGGATACCTCCCTGCAGGTTTGCGGGTCTGTGGGGCACTTCTTCTAAGATTACTCGATGCGAGAGGTCACTCCCCTATAGGTCTACAGATCTGTAGGATGCTTTCTTTGGGTTTCCTTCATGTGAGAGATCTTGGAGGATGACTTCCCTATAGGTCTACGGGTTTGTAGGGTGCTTTCTGGGGGTTTCCTTCATATGAGAGATCTTGGAGGACACCTTCCTTGTAGGTCTGTAAGGTGATTTTCTAAGTATCCTTCCTATGAGAGATCTTGGAGGAAACCTTCCTTGTGAGTCTGCGGGTCTATAAGGCACGTTTCTAGGTATCCTTCATGGGAGATATATTAGAGGACACCATCCTTGCAAGTCTGTAAGCCTGTGAGGTACTTACATTCTTAAACTCTCTCTTCTCTTCTCTTTTGTATATACCAGATTGAAGATCTACATCTTCTTCATCCTATGTATATACCCTTCCCCTCTTCATTTTAGAATTCTTTTGTGTGTTATTTCTTATGTTTGGGATGACACATAGTACTAAGAAAACCTTCTACATTGAGGTCTCTTTTACTTTGTTGACTCAAAACCTTTAGTTTTTTGTGTGCTAACATTGCTATCTAATGCAAGTTTTTCTTGTCTAATGTATTTTTTTGTAGGTCTTTAGCCTAGGGGAATGCTTCCATGGTTCGAAGAGTTGTCTGCTTCCTCTACAGTATCCTTTTGGCGTATGATGTTACTTATGTTTAGTAGATTTCCTTTAGCATGCATATTACTGTAGATTCATATGCCCGCTAAAGTGGGGGAAAAATGTATAGTCGTAAAATTGCAATCCTTGCAATTTGACATACATTCTTGCACCTACTTTAGTGTCCACTCCTTTAGCATTTGTGTAGGCCTATTTTATCCCTTGCATCTGCTGGCAGAACAAGGACAAACAATTGTGAGGGGGGTTGAATCAGTTGTTACAAAAATTTAAACTTTACTAACTTAGATTAACCTTAATCTCAAATCTGATGAATAAGCAATTAGCCACAAGCAATTAACACATCAAAGAGACAAAGAACACCAAGATATTTTTTACGTGGAAACCTTGTTAGGGGAAAAATCATGGTGGATGTTAGTCCACAAGATTATACTCTACTAAAAGTATAATGAAAAATAACAAGGGGAATGCACATGCATTCAAGCACATTGCCTTAAGCTCACTGCTCAATTACAAAAGGGGCTCATATCCCAATAGAGTTGGATTAAAAATTTGGAGGGCATGGACTAAGAAAATAGCTTTTGCACAAGCCTGAATATAGTTCCAATTAAGCTCAATACTTCTTCACACTTCTCACAAATTTCTTCACACTCTACTCTACAATCGAATGATATTCACACATACACACATGGGAGCACATGAAGCATCCTCTTCATCAATGAGATAATTTCCCTTATATATCCACTACATGAGATTCCATTGCAACTTTGTTGGCCAAGAAAATAAAATATATTTGCAATGTTGGCCCAAATTTACAAATAAAATTTTAATGTGAATCCACCAAAGTTGGCCACAACATAGTGGAGACCCAAATTAATTTCACCTCGAAGATCCACAACACGTTACCACCAACATGTCGGCCAAAAACATGAAAAAACGAACATGCACAAGAAAAGATCTTCAACCACGAGCTCACCGATTAATGTGGACATACCAAAAAGATAGATGATGATGTAGAGACATCTAAGAGCACCAAGAAACAATAGAGAAACATCCACACCATCTGAGATAACCAAAATCACACAATCTTGATTCAGGAACACTGACAGAGACCAAAAAAACATTGTCAAACCTCAACATACTAAAAAAATCACGCAGACCTCTAAAACTTCTGGTAGATGATCTAGATAAAATCAACAATAAAACCTTTAATGCACATCAGTTAATCTTCAATGTACATAATAGCGCACTTCACGACCTGTACAGTTCCATAGGGAACCTAGAACACTTCCTTTTACTATTTTCTCAATAACCTCGACATATACAACCTCTAGTACACCAAATGCTAATAGTGTTGACATCAATGACAACCAAATGTTAGAAATACATCCACAACATCCAATAATATCCCCCTTTGGCATTGATGGCAACACATGATTTGAAAAATACCATCAACCCAACAAACTGACTTCCTTTGCACTTCCCCTCTTCAAAAGATTTTTCACATTACACTTCTCCCCCTTTGACATCAATGGAAAAGGTAACAATGACCTTTCCATGCACACGCTCTGAACCACATATCTGCACATTTGACTACTCCCCTTGAGTAGCAACCATGAAAAACATCAATCTAGATCAACATATAGAAATGAAGCTCATAGATTGATGCAAGAAAATGCATCATTTAGTTCTTATCAGGAGGGGTAATTACCCCTAGCATTCCTTTGAGATACTCAAAATTATTCTTCGGTAAAGGCTTAGTAAATATATATGCAATCTGTTCTTTGGTAGGTTCATACTCCATTCTAACTTCTTTCTCATTCACTTTCTCCCTCAAGAAATGAAACTTGATTTATATATGTTTAGTCTTAGAGTGTAGTACCAGATTCCTTGAGATATTTATTGCACTTGAATTGTCGCAGTATATGGAAATAGGCTCTTCATATATCACCCTAATATCTCTCAGCATCTATTTCATCCAGATCACTTGAGTACAATTATTAGCAACAACAATGTATTTTGCTTCCATAGTAGATAGAGAAACTGAGTTTTTCTTTCTACTCAACTAGGCTATTAGCTTCTTCCCTAGGAAGAAGGCACCACCACTAGTACTTTTCATTTCATCTATATCACCAGCCCAATCCGCATCAGTGTATGCACACAAGGTGATATCATCATCCTTTAGATACCAAATTCCAAAGTCAAATGTTCCTTTTAGATATCTAAAAATTCTTTTGACAATAGTCACATGTGATTTCTTGGATCAGCCTAAAATCTAGCAACCATACATACAATATTCATAATGTTTGGTCTAGTCTGGGTCAAGTAGAGCAATCCACCGATCATTGATCTATATTTGGTTTGATTTTCCTTTGGAGAATCATCATTCTGTGTCAACTTACATCCAGTCACCGTGGGAGTACCAACAGGTTTGGAGTCATCCATTCCAAACTTCTTCAGTAGTTCTTTCACATATTTGGACTGAGATATTAAAATCCCCTGGTCCAATTGTGTAAATTGTGATCCTAGAAAGAACTTCATCTCACCAATCATGCTCATCTCAAATTCACTCTTCATCTCATCAGCAAACTTCATACATAGATTGTCATCACCTCCAAAAATGATGTCATCAACAAAAAATTCTATAATCAACTCCTTATCATGATCTAACTTGAAATATAAGTTGATATCAATAGTACCTTTAGTGAATCCAAGATTTAGTAGATATTTTTCCAATCTAGCGTACCAGGCTCTAGGAGCTTGCTTAAGTCCATGCAGAGCTTTCTTCAATCTACAAACCATATCTCCCTTATCTGTAAGCTGAAATCCATTTGGTTGTTCAATGTACACTTCTTCTAGTTCTCCATTCAGAAATGCAGACTTTACATCCATTTGATAGACTTTATAATTCTTGTGTGTAGCATAAGCAAGAAATAATCTCACAACTTCAATTCTAGCTACAGGGGAAAAAGTTTCTTCAAAATCAATACCTTCCATTTGAGAATAACCTTTGCATACTAGTCTTGCTTTATTCCCGACCACTTCACCTTCTTCATTCAGCTTGTTTCTAAATACCCACTTAGTACCAATCACATTTTTGTCTTTAGGCCTAGGAACCAGTAGCCATGTGTGATTCTTCTCAATCTGTGTTAGGTCTTCCTTCATAGCTTCCAACCAGTGTTCATCTTGATAGGCTTTAGTGACATTCTGAGGTTCAATCTTGGAAATCAGACAATATTCTTCTACAATTTTTCTTCAAATTTGCACTCCTTTACTCTTATCTCCTATGATTTGACTTTCAAAATGATTCAACTTTACATATCTTGGAGTTTTGGGACTTACTTGGACTTCTGACTCTTTTGATCTTTCTTCTACACTTGCACTTGTCTATACTTCTGTACTTGTTTGATTTACTAGAATAAATTGAGGTTGCTTCACTGGAACATATGGAATAATCTGAAGTAGATTTGGTGTTTGAGTGTTCTTTCCTTGGCTTGAGTTGTCTTCATCTAAATCATAGATGCATTGTTTGGATGATTTTACAAAGTCCTCATCAACTTTGACATTTACACTCTCAACCATCTTTCTTAGTCTTTTTTTATAGCATTGGTAGGACTTGCTCTTAGTGGAGTAACCTAGGAAGATCCCTTCATCACTTCTAGCATCAAATTTTTGTATGTCATCATCTCTACTGATATAACACTTGCTTCCAAAGATCTTAAAATACTTGACAGTAGGTTTGTGACCAAACCATAATCATAAGGGGTCTTACAAGAATTACCATTCACATTTACCCAATTCAAGGTATACACAATAGTGCTTACCACTTCACTCCAGTACTTTTGAGACACATTTCCTTCCATCATCATGGTTTTGGTAGCATCCAGAATTGTTCTATTCTTTCTCTTTGCAACTCCATTCTGTTGAGGGGTTCGGGGAGAAGATAACTGTCTTTTAATTCCATGTTCTTCACAATAAGTGTTGAACTGCTTAGAAATGAACTCACCACCTATGTCATGTCTTAGGCACTTGATTTTTAGACCTTTCTCATTTTTTTCCATAGCCTTGAAACTTTTGAACTTCTCCAATGCTTCACATTTTTCTCTTAAAAAGGAAACCCAAATCATTCTAGAGTAATCATCAATAACCAACATAAAATACCTTTCTCCATGAATACTTCTGACTATGGAGGGACCACAAAGGTCAATGTGTAGCAACTTTAGCAGATTATTTGAATGAAACTCTAGTTTGTTTACCCATCTAGCATTCCTTGTAGATTACATTAGTAAGCTTCACTAATCTAGGCAGATCTCTTGTTGCTTGAGTAGAAATTATCTTGTTAATGTTGTCAAAGTTTACATGACACAATCTCCTATGCCACAACTAGCTTTCATCTACTTGAGCAATTAAAAAATTTCCACTAGTAGTATTCAGGTGAAAAATATTACCTTTTGTTTGCTTGCCTGTTGCAATCATGTTCTCAGAACTTCCATGTATCTTGCATCTTCCATCTTTGAAATCAAGATCATATCCCTTGTGAACCATCTATCCAACACTCAACAAGTTGTGCTTTAAGCCTTCAACATAGAGGACATCATCAGTGTTGTCCTTACCACCAAGGAAAATAAATCCTTTGCCATGAATCACACCAACATTGTTATCTCCAAATCTTACAACCCCACCGTCATACTTCTCTAGACTCACAAATTTTATTTTATCACTAGTCATATGATGTGAGAATCCACTCTCAATGACCCGTTCATCTTTTTCTTCAACTTGAACTGCAAGATATTTTTCATCTTTAGTAGATTCAGTAGCCACAGGATTATCTTCAATGGTAGCAATGAAAGCCCAATCATCTTCTTTACCATTGTCTTTATCAGACTCATCATCAGTCACTACTTCTTCAACAAAGTAGCATATCTTTGGGAATCTAGACTTCTTAGGCTTAGATCTAGGAACTCTTTCAGGATATCTTGATGCAAAATGACCTATTTTACTGCATGAAAAAAATTTAATAGGTAATACATCTTCACACTTACCTTTTCCTCTCCCTTCTTGCTTTGTAATCAATTCTTCCAGTTCTTCTACCTCTCTTTCTTTATCTTCAAGTTGTTTCAATTCTTCATCATACTTGGATATATTTTTGGAACTCTCTCCTGAACTATATCATTTCCTTTTACTTTTGAATACAATAGCCATGAATGCGGATTCAGTCTTTGGTGTAGATTCACCAAATTCACTTATCTCAAAGGCAGCAAGCTTCCCAGTCAGCGTATCTCTTGTCATCTTGTTTACTAATCTAAACTCTTCAATAGATGAACCTTCATTTTGTAGGAGGGAGGCAAGGATCTGAGTAATTTAGCCACAATTTCATCCTCATCCACAGAACCACTGGCACATTTAATTCCCATTACTATCTCATTTACTCTCTACATAAAAGAAGTGATATTTTCATCTTCAACCATCTTCATATTTTCATACTTTCCTTTCAAGCTTTGTAGCTTAGCCATCTTCACCTGTGCATCTCCTTCATACAAGGTTTCCAGTTTCGTCCAAATCTCATGAGCTGTCTGCAGACCTACCACATTAGCCATCTTTGAATCTGTTAGGGCACTCACCAAAGCTTCAATAGCCCTAATATTACTTTCAACATCTTTGATCTCATCAGTAGTAGAGGGGCCATTCTGAGGAATAGTATATGGATCTCTTGTGATCTTCAAGAAGGCTTCACCAATACAACTTAAATGACATTACATCCTAATCTTCCATAGTGAATAGTTAGTGCCATCAAATCTAGGACTGTCTTTCTTTGCCATCCCGGATCACCTCAAGCTATTAGACTTCTTCAGAGGAACAAGCTATGATACCAATTGTTGGCAGAACAAGGAGAAACAACTAAGAGTGGGGGGGTGAATCAGTTGTTACAAAAAATTAAACTTTACTAACTTAACCTTAATCTCAGATCTGATGAATAAGCAATTAGCCACAAGCAATTAACACATTAGAGAGACAAAGAATGCCAATATTTTTTTTATGTGGAAACCCTGTTAGGGGAAAAACCACGGTGGATGTTAGTCCACAAGATTATACTCTACTAAAACTATAATGAAAAATAACAAGGGGAATGCACATACATTCAAGAACACTTCCTAGAGCTCCCTGCTCAATTACAAAAGGGGCACACAACCCAACAGAGTTGGATTAAAAATCTAAAGGCTATGAATTGAGAAAATAACTTCTACACAAGCCTGATTATAGTTCCAATTAAGCTCAATACTTCTTCACACTTTGCACAAATTTCTTCACACTTTGTTGTGCAATCGAATGATATTCACACATACACACATGGGAGCACATAAAGCATGCTCTTCATCAATGAACTAATCACCCTTATATATCCACTACATGATATTCCATTACAACTTCGTCGGCCAAGAAAATAAAATATATTTACAATGTCGGCCCAGATTTACAAATAAAATTTTAATGTGAATCCACCAAGGTCAGCCACAACACAGTGGAGACCTAAATTAACATCTCCAATATGAAAAGACTTAAATTAATTTCACCTCGAAGATCCACAACATGCTACCACCAACATGTCAGCCAAAAACATGAAAAACTGAACATGCGCAAGAAAACATCTTCAACCACGAGCTCACTAATTAATGTGGATGTACCATAAAGATAGAGAATGATCTAGAGACATCTAAGAGCACCAAGAAACAATAGAGAAACATCTACACCATCCAAGATAACCAAAATTACACAATCTTCATTCAGGAACACTGACAGAGACCAGCAAAACATTGTCAAACCACAACATACTAAAAACTTCACATGGACCTTTGAAACTTCCATTAGATGATATAGATAAACTCAAAAATAAACCCTTTAATCCAAATCAGCTAATCTTCAACGTACAAAATAGAGCACCTTCATGACCTACACAGTTCCAAAGGGAACCTAGAACACTTCCTTTTACAATTTTCTCAATAACCTCAACATACAAAGCCTCTAGTACACCAAATGCTAATTGTGCTGACATCACTGACAACCACATATCAGCAACACATCCACAACATCCAACAACATCAACCTTTTTCCCTTCTCAAGATGCTCAGCATCACCTTTCAACAGCTACCTTCATGTGTCATCTTTTCATCAAAATTTGTGCTTTTCCCATTTGTGTCATGTTGTAGCATGATGTGTCTAGACACTATTGTGTTGTGCCAATGTCTACACACTGCACTAGCATCCTACAATGTTTCAACGCTCAAAAAGATATCTTCAAGCATGTTTTCCACTTGTCACCTCCTTTGGTCAGTGGTAACAGCTCAAGATGCCTTGTAACCACCTAGGAAGCTTCTTTTCTCTCTTTAAAAGATGTCATTTTAATTCATTTGCACTTCTAGTTCCATTCCTCTACTTCTAACTTCTTTGCAACTTTGGCTCTAGCCCTCTACTCTCTAGCTTTTGCTTGCATAGCTTCACATAGCTTGTTGTAGTAGCTTTTAACACACTCAAGCCCTTTTAGCAACACTCTTTGTAGCTCTTTTGGCTCTTGCAACCCTCTCTTTTTTTCTTGCTTTCCCTCTTTGGATTCCTTAAGCCTTGCAGCTTTATCCCCCTTGCCTTGTGCTTGCAAGCATCTTGGGATTCCATATCCCCTATCTACTGCATCTCTACTTCATGATATATGGGTTCTCCTCCTTGAGTAGGGATTGCTTTTATCACCTACATTTTGTGATATAGGTTCTCCTCCTTGAGCGGGGTTTGCTTTTATCACATCGCATTTGCTTGCTTCTCACTCTCTCTATCTTTTGGTTGTCCATGGAGTTTGGAACACCAAAATAGGGGTTTGACTAAGGCAAAACCCTATACAACCCCAACACTTTCTCCCAATCTTACAGATGTAGGTATTGAAGATATCTACTATCTGGAGGCTTCATTACTCAGGTTTTTGTGTGTATTTTTCTATCTCTTATTCTCTTACTTTATCATTTATTCTTTACTTTGCTTTAGTTCTATTACATTCTATTGTTTTCCTATGCTTTATAAGTTCTAAAAAATGAAGTATAAGTAGTCATTTATCTATTTTCTATCATAAGTTCACTTTCTCATCCATACAAGACGCTAGCACATCGCGTTGTCATCCATATCCTATGCTACTGTCCTTTGGCCGAGAGATTTTTCAGTTTGTCCAGAAAATCTTTGTGACTTGATGATTCTAGAACTCTCACATTGTTCCTTGAGGTAGTTTAGGGTAGTTCACCCCGTGAGGCTCTCTAAATGAAGATAATTCATGAGCTGTGAATCCCCCTTCTCTATAGTACATGAGCGTAGAACTTCTTGATTCTATCCTTCATCCCCTTGTAGTCAAGGTCCAAACTCCTTCTATAGGTCTTCACTATGGATCCATTACATTTTTGATCCCATTGCCTTGGCTTTAGTAGATGTGAGGATAGAATACCTACCTATGGTGAGAGGCAATTTGAACCTTGGCTTATACAATTATACTTATTTTTTGTGGATAGCCATGATCTGTCTACACATCTCCATGAGAATTATATTATTAGTTTGATACCTTGGGAGCATGTATGGGTATCCTACGAACCAACCAACTTTAAGATACGTGAAAGTGGGAAATTACAAGTATAGATAACTAAACTTGTTAACTACTGACCATGCTACATCTGAGAAAATTTTCTTCCCCAATACCCTATCAAACATGCATAGATATGTGGAAAATAAAGCATCATTGACCCTTCTAAAGTGATGAATTATTTTTTGCAAGGTCAACTGTGAGTAGTATTGATACACTAGAATGTGTCTCCTATCACCCTCTAATGTCAATCCTAGAAAGTTTTGCATAGATGCTTCAACATAAACCAAGTACAAGGTCATATAAAATTTCAAGGAGGTGGGCATCTTTACAAGTTGATCATGAATGGCATCACTCATCTGTTGGCCCCAAAATATTTTTTTTATTTTTACTTCTTTATGATACAAATGTACAAGTATATCCATTATTGGAAAGTAGAATAAGTAGGTGACCCTTTTACCTTGTTGAGAAGAGTAATTAGATCATTAATTTCCTTGATAAAGTCACTATGAGGAAAGCTCTTTGGTCATCTTGATATTTTTTTCCTTGGATGCTTTAACCATCTTGCATTTATTGCCTTCTTACAATAATATGGATCCTTATCACAATGGGCTTGTGCCTTCTCAATAGTAAGATTGACATATGCATCAATTCTAGGACACTAAAAGACCTTTTCAAAGAAATCTACATCTAGTTTGATGATTATATTTCCATTTGGATCTCTTACACTCCTATAATCCTTGTTGTAATGTGGTACTACTGTAAAAAAAAACTTTGGGTTGTGTGCCACTATTGGAAATGTAGCCACCAACTAAATATTTCTTTCTACAATGTATCTCATCCCCTCATCCAATGACTTCTTTTTAGTATGCTCCACAAATTCAGACATGTCAACATATCCTATATTTGTGTCCTTTATTTCATCAATGTTAGAAGCAATTAAGGTTGTTGGGAAAACCCATTGGCATTTATACTTCATGGATTTTTTTCCCAAAGACAAGTCAAAAATTTGTGAAGCAACTGTAGGGAGAGTAAAATACTCATGCCCTTTCAAGAACTCAAGTGCAAAAGCCTGATAACCATACAAGGGAAACTATAGCAAGAAATTCATATTTTCCAATGTTAGAAAAAAATCAGGGTTTTATGCACTAGTGAGAAAAAAATGAGCTTTTGCATGTGCTTTGGAGGTTTGGATATAATTTCACTAAAAAACTTAGCTTATGCAAGTGGATTGGTAGCTTGAAATGCAAAGGAAAAAAAATTTGACCTTTTGCATGGGATAAAATTAATAAGTGCAATTATAGGAAAATTTTGCACCATTACATGAAGTTTTGCATTTGAGTGCAGTAACACATAATTTGTGTGCTCTTACACTTTGATTTTTTCATTTTGTATGCAATAGCACAAAAAAATTATGCTCATGCATAAGGGTAAGTTAGAATTATGTAAGGGCGATATTTTTCCTTGCCCCTACATTTGGGGTAAGGAAAATCAATGCAAGGGCAAGAAAATTTCCCACTCCAATACTTGTAAAATTGGTTTAGCATTTAAGTAGTAAAAATACCCACTCCTACACTTATGCATTTTTTATTATGCAAGGTTCATGTTTTTCAAGGTTTTTTCCTTGACCTACATTTGAGATTGGTAGAAATCATGCATTGGCACTAAGTTTTTTTTCCATTACATGTGTCTTTAATAGTTGTTGTTGGTATACAAAGAAGGAAAAAATCCTTGAATTGCATGTTAAATGGGTTTTTTATACGGTGTTTCAAGGTATGTATCACAAGTTTTAAACCCTATGATACATATCTACTAATTTCATATATGTGGCGTGGGGTTTATAACCCACGATACACACTAGACATTGAAAAGTGAAAAACTATAATCAACACTTAAAAGAAAAATTTCTTGGTAATGTGTGTGTTCATTTGAAAAAAACATGATGTATATTACATGTGAAGGGAGGTGTAAAATGGGTTTCAAATCCCGCATGTATGATAGGACTATGAATAATGGGTTGATCGGGGTTTGAAAACCTATGACACCTTGTTATAGTGGGAGTATTACAATGTACATGGGGGTTTATCTTGACCATTAACAAATGGAGAACAATAAAAATTAAAAAGGAATGTAGCCCTAGAAAAAAATGACCATTTATAACATGAAAATCAAATGAAAATCAAATCAAACTATAACATGGCAACCTAAAACATACATTGCAAAAAAAATGAAAAGGAAACAAAAAACATGAAAAGTAGGCACCCTAAAAACCATTTGCAACAATGAAACCCTAGAAGATCAATAGTGAAAAACCCTAACTGAATCCATGTGAACATAGTAAGAAATACAAGGAGGAATTCACCAAAGGAAATGATAACACAAGGGATATACAGAGGGTGGAAACAAGAAGATAATGAAATTAAAACAAAACAAAAACCAATTAAAACTACTTAAAAACACATGAATACTACAATTAATGTAGAATGTGTGGAGGTCAAAGTGTAATAGTGCTAAAAATTAGTGCTATCACATTTCTCAATGTGATTCGAAGAAGACATGTAGAGGCGCTAAAATTTAGCACTATTGCATGTTTAATTTTTTCCAAAAATATACAAGGGCACTCAATTTCAATGCTCCTGCGTATGTAGAAAAACAACTAACACTAGAAATTAAAATTTTGTATTTTTTAACCTTTTACAAATTTTTGAAAGGCAAAAAGACTAAATGCTCGAAATGAATTTTTGAGGCTTTGCACCACGCACGAGGGTAAGTAAATTTTTCCTCAATTTACCTACTTAGAGAATTTGGGCTATGAAATGGACAAGTTTTGTATGGGTTATCCCACAAATTGAGCACAAATGAATTTGAAGATAACACAATTGATCATGTTATATTATCCCCCATGGATGGTTTCTTTGGCTATAATCAAAATACACATAGTAGATGAATATCGACACAAAACCATATTCACTACTCCATGGGGTACCTTTTTCTATCAAGTGATGGACTTTGGTCTTAAAAATTTAGCAGCTACTTATCAAAGAGAAACATGACAACTATCTTCCATGATCTCATTCAAATCATCCTTGAGGATTATATTGATGATACTATTGGTAAGTATAAGACTAGAGAGGCTCATCCAAATATCCTTGCATGCATCTTCGATCACCTTTTTTGTTATTAATTGAGGCTCAATCTGAAAAAGGTGTGTCTTTGGCATCACTTTTGTTAAGCTATTGGGCTTTATAGATTCTCATAGAGGAATTGAAGTTGATCCTACCAAGGTTAAATAAATTATTGATATGCTCCCACCGAAGACATTAAAATAGTTGAGAATTCTCCAAGGGAAACTACATTCTATTAGAAAATTCATTGCTCAACTAGTCGACAAGTGCCAACCATTTACTCATCTACTCCACAAATATACTACCTTCTAATGGGATACATTTGTCAACAAGGTTTTGATGAAATCAAGGAATATTTGGCATTGCCACCAATTCAAGGAAAGCCCCTACTCCTTTATATTTCACCTACATTAGTTGCATTGGGGACACTCCCATCTGAGCATGATGAGAATGAAAAAGAGAGAGCCATGTATTATATCCTTAAATGCGTATTTGATCACCTTGCTCATTATCAATTAAGGCTCAATCTGAAAAAGGTACGTCTTTAGCGTTACTTTTGGTAAGCTATTTGGATTTATTGTTTCTCACTAAAGAATTGATGTTGATCCTACCAACGTTAAAGAAATTCTTGATATTCCCCCAGTGAAGACATTAAAATAATTAAGGATTCTCTAAGGGAAACTATAGTCTATTAGAAGATTCGTTGCTCAACTAGTCAACAAGTGCATCAAGAAATATTTGGCATCACTACCAATTCTCATACCACTAATTTAAGGAAAACCCACACTTATTTATATTTCACCTGCATCAATTGCATTGGGGACACTCCTAGCTTAGTATGATGAGAATGAAAAAGAGAGAGCCATGTATTATATGAGTCTCAACTTTTTTGGGTATGAACTCAACTGCACCCCGATGAAAAGAGAATGCTTGGATGTTGTCTTTAGTTCCCAAAATATTAGACATTATATGCTAAGCCATCAAATTAAACTTATTTCCAAGGTCAATACTCTTAAATATCTCCTTTCAAGAACAAATATCATAGGTCATATGGCTAAATGGGTTATGATTCTAAGAAAGTTTGATATTGAGTATGTGGACCACAAAGAAATCAAGGGAAAATTAATTATAGATGAAGTTGTTGAGGTTCCACTCATAGACATCCATCCTCTACTAATAGACTTTCTATATGAGTCTATCTTCATAGTTCATCAGGATCTCATATGTAAGCTATATTTTGATGGGTCATACGCATACTGTAATTTAGGGGTAGGAATCGTCTTCATCATCCCCCAAGGTGATTTTATTCTTAATGCTTTCAAGTTGGCATTCTTATGCACAAATAATATAGTAGTATGAATCATTAATTACAATATTAAATATGGTTTTTTAATGGAACATCATCCACCTACAAGTCTATGAGGATTCCTAAATTGTCATTAAACAAGTCAACAATTAGTACCAAACTAAAGATGTTAAGATTCTCCCCTAAAAAAAGGATGGTTGATAGCTACAAATAATATTTCACTCAAATAAAATTTGCACAAGTACCATGCCTTAACAAGGTATTTGATGTAATGGCCACTATTGGATCCTTGGTCTATATGCCTACTCATAGTCACAAGTGTCAGTTCTTGGTTGACAAAATTTTAATGCCAACTTATGATTTCCCAAATATGGATGTCTGTGAGATATTAGGTCTTTAATCACCATGGTACCATGATATTTATATGTACATCCATGATAAAACCCTACCAAAAAAATGTACATGTAATCAATACAAATCCTTCATCCAACAATCATCTTATTACACTATCTAGGGAGACATGTTATATCATCAAGGCTTTGATGGTTTATTATTATGATGTTTAAACATGATAGAATCATACCTTGTATTACAAAAGTTTCACAATAGAATTTTTGGGGCTCGCACTATTGGAATGGTCCACTCCTATCAACAAGTCGAGAAATTTTTGGCCCATCAAGAGCATGGTGACCTTATTCATGTCCCATCTTAAGCATTACAACCTATCACATAATCATAACATTTTTCTTAATGGGGCCTTGACTTGGCTGGTAAGATAAGTCCACCATCATCTAATGGCCATAAATTCATCATCACTACCACTTAGCACTCTATGAAGTGGGCCAATTCCATTACCCTTACCCTTATCATCGACATCCAGATTTTGAAACTCATCCTATACCATATCATCTATTATAATGACACCCCCTCCACCATTATCAATAATAACGGTAGACCTTTTAAAAATTAGTATTTTTATAGCCATTGCAAACAATTTGACATTCAACAAATTTTGTCTACTCCATATTACCCACATGGCAATGGTTAAGATGAGGAAACCAATAAAACCTTACTCAAAATCCTTAACAATATTTTCAATGAAACTAGTTGTGATTGGCACCTCCACCTTAATCCTACCATTTGGGATTACCTAATTGATCCTTTGATGACTTAGATAACTATCCTATTCTTGAGCTTCATACACTAGCTTTTAGACATATCCTACATGACTCTAGAAAATAAACATAATTATTTTGTTCTACTAAGAGTGTTAGGAAAACTCATCTCACGTAAATATTGTACATCATGTATATATCATGTGTCTTATATATATGGTCATCCTTGTGTTTGTTTCCTAGTCAAGCATCCCCTATCAACTAGTAATTCAACAAAATCCATTAGCCCCCTTGGGTTTCAATTATCTTGATAATCTTTTGTCATGAGAATCCTAAGTCTTACCTATCCATCCTTAGTCTTTATAGGATATATTATTGTAGAGAAGGGGGAAACATCACCCCCAACACTCCAAGTCATGGGAGAGCCCCAAGGAATAGGTTGTCATAAACTACCCCAAGTTTGCTAGATAGGTTGTAAGGGACAAGGTACTAAGGAGGAAAAGGAAGGGAAAATATCTTGTTGCTTTCCTTCTGCTAAAATCAGATGTTCACTAGGTCAAAAGAGTTGACTTCAAAGATTTGGTCTATTGCCTAAATAGTTCACTATTTGAGGATGGAAACATAGATCTCAGAATCCATCATGACAAGTTGGTGTCTCAGGGATGCATTGGCATTTTGTATGGATAGAGGTCCAAAGAACAGACAAAAAAACAAGAATTCTACTTAACTGTCTAATTGTTTAATCTTTTATGATTTTACAGAATGTAAGAAAAGTATAGAAAATACAAATAAAACAAAAGGAATACTAGAAATAAGTTATTCTAGAATGAAAAAGAGAGTGGGAAAATATACCTTTTTACCCTCAAGGTGATTCTTCAAGTAGCTCCACTCAAAAGCAACTACACACACGGAAATGAGAAAAAATTTGGGTTGTGTTTGAGTTCTGCCTCAGTCAGACCCTCATTTTGGTGTTCCCACCTCCATAGACAACTAGATAGCCACAAAGTGTAAAAAGTGATAGAGAAAGTAGAAACAAAATGATATTGCTAAGTAGAGAGCACAAACAACTAGAATGCTAATCAATAAACAAGATGGTGTAAAAACAAGCAACAAGGAACAATATCACCTCCTCTACTATGAGCACTCAAGACCAATAGAGGAAGGAATAAACTTGGTAATCCTTCGATAGAAATGGTGTTGCAACAAGAGTGTGGCGTTGGAGCCAAAATTAGCAACTTTCAACCAAGAAGAGGTGGTGTAGAAGCAAGAGAATGAGAGAATGTGTGAGAATGAAGCTTAGAATGTTGGACAGAGTGAAGAGAGACCAAGCGAGTCCAAAAGAGTCCAAGAGAGTGAATAGGAAAAGAATTCCTAGATTTTAATTAGAAAAGGGAGGTAAAAGGTTCGAATTTCATCAGTCAAGGAGGTAGGAGATGTTACATTTCACAACCAATAGAAAGCATAGTGTTTTTATGGACTCTAGGGGAAGGAATCTTTCCAAGAAGGCAATGCAATGCATAGACATCTATGTGACACACGTGCATCCCTAATCAAAATTTCTCCACTGACACAATTTTTCCCCACTTTAGTGAGCATACATGTTAGGGTAGATATGAGGTAAAGTAGAAAGAGATTGAAGAGAATATACCTTAATCATTGAGGAAGTAGATTTTTGATCTAGCACACCTAGACAAGCAAGAGGTAGCTCTATAGGTTCTTGGTCTTGTAGGGCTACCTTGACATGAAAGAGAGAAGAGAGAGATTTATCCACAAGTACTTAGTCCTACAAAATTGGCTCCATGGGTTCTTGATCTTGCAGAAATTTGACTAATGCTTTACAGGTTCTTAGTCCTATAAAGGGAGCACCACAGGTTCTCAATCATGTGGGGCTTGACATGAAAGGACTCTACAAGTGCTTGGTCCTAAATATTTTGATACAAAAAGGTCCTTACAGTTTCGCAGTCCTGCAAGGAAAATTTAAAGAGTTGCTCAGTCTTTCTAGGAAAGCTTGATGTAAAGGGGATTTACAGGTGCTTGATCTTGCAAAGAAACATGGTAACCTACAAAAAAATCATGTTAGGAAAAAATGTTCAAATAGGCAAGAACATCATAGAGAAAAAAATTGAAGAAGTTTTCAAAGGGATCCCTTTGACAATCTTTCAAAACACCAAGGGGCCCATCCAAAGGGACACTCTGATTGAAAAGGATAATATTTTCTACAAATGATTCTACCATCAATGAATCCTTATGAAATATTTCTTTCATAAAGGAATCCTTATGAAAGATTTCCTTCATCAAGGAGTCTAGTGGAAAGAATTTTCATTTTGAAGGGAAAAATTTTAGACTTCTTCATTAGAAAAAGTACTCCCTTTTCAAAGGAAAACTTTCAAATTATTTCACTATGAATTTGTTTCTAAAAGAAAATTTTCACTAAGGGGTCCTTGTTGAAGAATGAATTTTTTTAAAAATGAAAAATCTTCAGTAAGGGATTTGTTGACCATCAAATTCACCTTATTGAAAATTAGAGAAGTATGGTAGGCCCCCCTTAGGGTGGTGTGTGCAAAGCAGAGGAGCACGTGGCATGTTAAGGAGAGAAAGAAAAGGAAAAGATGTTGCAGCCCATGATATATTGTGAGATGTAATCATCGAATGTTGCAATGCATGTAAGGGACAACACATAGGAACCAAAAAATAACAAATAAAGCAAAAATAGAGACAAACAAAGACAAAAAAAAAAAGAGATGGGAGGATCTAGGAGTTTGGGGTCATATCTATTCATAGATATAAATGTAAGGAAGCTAAGGTAGTGGAACAACTGCCTACACTAATCTTGAGAGGAGGATAATGCAAAATTTTTATATATCTTTAACACTTAAAAAACCCCTTTTGGGATAAAAACTCTTTTGGGAGAAAAACCCCACATTCCAAAAGTCACCTAATATATTATTCAGAAATCACGAAGATTACAATATACTTGTAGAGTAAAGTTTTGATAGGAGTATCACCAACTAGCAACCTAGAGGTAACACAAGTGCTATTAGACTCTCAACATACATCACAAAAAATACACATAATACAATGCCCTCATAAAATAGGGTTTCCTTCTAGGGCAAGTCAAGCCAACAAAATATGAATCGTTGGATATGAAACATTATGATGAATGGTCCAGATTTACAATAATAAATTGTACATAAAATTTGGCTTCTAGGGGCACTACCTCTAATCCCCCGTTGAGCCATGCTACCCCCTATACCCCTTGTTGGGGGGGGGGACTCTTGCACCCCCTATCATCATCGTATGAGTAGTACCTTATGTATCAATAGTAACTTATGTAATTTCATGGTTGAGACACATTTTATCAACAATAAATGGGTATCACATAGTGTATGAATTAATGATCATCAATCCCCAAAATTTCTAGATCATGAAGAACATATGAAGACAAAAATAAAAATAAAAAATGGGTCAACCTAGAAAGAAGGCCTAAATGCCCCCAATGCTTTGCATCGTCCCTAATTATTGAAAAGAAAAGTCACAACATATAGAAGAATAATGAAACAAATAGAGGAAGTGCATGAAAAAAATTTCAAGCCTATATCTAAGCACCTACAAGGGTAGCAAGGGTCCTCCAAGTAGGATAAAAATGCATAAATACAAGAATGGGGGAACACAACACACACAAAAATCTATGTTACATATAAAGAAGAGGTACCACCCTATGCCTCATTGACTAGTCTAGACCATTATATAGGGAGGAAGGATGGGATTGCAAGGGTGATATAGTGAGGGGAGTACCCTCTAAATTTCCTGCAACAAGGTCCAAGGAAGAAGTCCCCTTGAGGTCTTCTTCACTTAGCTCTTGTGAGGTAAGGGTCATCAATCTTGCAAAGATTGAGAACATAGCCATGATATCATAGACCAAGTTAAATATGCACTTCATCGGAATGTCATGTGTTAATCATGTGTGAGAAGAAGGAGGTTCCCAAGATCCACTATTGACCTCATCCAGAAGGGCAATGAAAAATTCAAGAGATGTAGGAGCCACCTTTATCACGAGGACAATGCAAGCCAAAACAATACTAGCTCCTGAAGAAGGTGATCCCTTCTTTTGACCACCACTCGAAATGAGGCCACCCTTTGGGTTATGCTTTAGTGGAGGATGTTGGATCCCCATGGAAGAAGTGAAGGTGGAGGAGATAGAGCCACTATAAACACCACTATTTTTTTTGACGTTTCTATGGGTTGAGGAAAGGGAGGGACATCCAAAAGGGACATCAGAAGATAAGGCTCCACATAAGGAATGATGAACACCTATACCATTTTGGGGTGTGTTATCAGTGCCCACTAGAGGAGCCATAAGAAGAATGAAGATGATTTGAACTGAAGCAAAAGGAGTAAAAGGAGGAGACACATAAAATATTTAGAAATAGGAGCTACTAGGTCCCCCTTTGTATTTTTCAAGGTAGCTTGTTCAACAACCATAGCTTTTCTCTTGGGCTTGCAGTCATACGCAAGATGATTATGTTGACTCCAGGCATTAGAAGTTGCAACTTCAAAAGAGATGAGAGGCTCCTATTCTACAACAAAATTTTCCTCTGCAACCATTGCTTATGGAAGGAAAACCTTATGGATAGGGGAAAAATTAGGGAGCACAAGAGAAAAAACAATTGCAGGTAGATAAGTAGACATGAGAGCCTCAATAGTGGGCCTCTTCTCATTTTCTACCAGAGGGGTAGGAGGAAGAATGGTAGGAGGATGTGGTGGGCGATACACAAGGGAAACTCCAAGAAGACCCTTCCCCTTTCCATAAACAATGGTATAGGAACCATGGGCAAGATAGGAAGTTCAAACACTTCACACTTAGCTTTTCACCAAGCTCGCACCATTAGGCTCCCCATGTGAGGCATGGAAGCAGAAGTCTAGGATACCACAATAGGGAAATAATTAGAATATCATGGAGTAGAAGATGCATAAGAGGAAGGACCTTGTTTTTGAGCAAGCTTCTCCTTCCCCTTTTACTAGGAGGAGGAGGTAGTTTACTGTTGCATAATCATAGAGCCTTTTATTGAGATAGCATAGGGAGATATTGGATTGGTCACTTTTAGTGCCATGCCCCTAGTCTTATACTTGGAATAGGCATGATATAGAAAGAATAACCTCAAAGGGAGAGGTCTGATTGAAGTTGGCCAAAAGTGGTCTACCGAGAAACCCCCACGTAACACTAGTGGTTTGTAGCTAGTGTCGTGCATGACATGCATAGAGCCCTCATAAGAGAAGTTGAGACATTTTTGAATCACTGAAGTGACACCATTCATGGAAACTAGCCACAGGATTCCTAGTTTCACCTAGAATAGGTTTGACACTAGAATTATGAGAAAAGAGGTATCCATGACACTGGGTCCTACCAATACCTGATGAAACCAACAGGAGGGACTAAGAGTCCATCATGTGTGCATATTGTGGCATTTTATTCTTCATACTATTTTGTATGTGAAATATTTATAATAATAATTTCTTCCATTATAACTTTCACTTGACTCATGAGGCCAACTAAGATACCAGTTACAATGTTCCCATTGACATGAGCAGGAATGTACAAGGGAGAAGGCTCTTTATTCATAGGTAAATCGTGCAAGCTAAAGGTTATGTTTGGTGAATTGATCACATGCTAAGTGGGATGAATACATATTAATGAGACTATGTTAATGTAATCCGATGGAATAAACTCAATAGAAGTAGAAGGTTAAACAAATAAGTTTGCAGAATGGGTTGAAAATGGATCAGTGTAAATCTATAGTTCACTATTGGCCTTTTCCACAAACTTATTAGCATTTTGCTTCTTCCCATTGAGATGGATAGTACTATCATTGATGAGATCCTAGATCTCATGATGCAAGTGCATAAATATTTTAGTATCATTTCCATGTACTCAATGGTATTGGAAAAATGTGTGCTCATCATACCAATCAGAGTAGGCTTCAGTGAGAAGTCAAGGATCTAGCAAAGTTAACACTTTTTCTTTCAATAATTTCTTCAAAATAGAATAGTATGATTCTAATAGTTTTGTAAAGTTCCTATTTCATTTTAGGTCCTTGTCATTAGACGAAGAGACCACAGTCACAATAACTTTATTTTTGGTAGATATCGACACTATAGAACTACCCTGAAAATGGTAGTGTGAGGAAGATCCCTCGAATTTTGCAACTATCTGCCGATATTCTCATAATGCGACATATCAATGCACAAAAGAAGGATACTTCATCAAGGAAAATGTCTCCTGTCAATATCTCTATAGGTTCCCAATTAAGACCTTTTGGACATTCGAGTCAGGAAAAGGATAAGAAATTTGTGAAAATAACGCTTGATAATGAGCTAGAAAATTAGTTATATTTTCATGTTCTCCCTAATTACATTAGAGAAGATTTGAAAAGGCCATCTTTGAACCGATGCTTGCCTAGAATTGTCTAAGGAACTAATTTACTAGCTGATCAAATGAAAATATAGAATTCTCAATCAAGGAACAATACCACTCAAAGGTTGTATCCTTAAGAGACCTTGGGAACAATTTAGCCATTAAGGCATCATGGTGGAAGAGATCAATGCACATGGAATTGAATGTCGAGATGTTTGTTTGAGGATCTCCCTTGCCACCATATTTCTCAAACTTCAAAATATTTATCCCCTGAGTGATAGGATTATTTAGAATTTCTATTGACAAAGGGATGTGGCAAAAGAAAGGTTGAAAGATGGGTTGATAGGTGACTTGGGACAAGCTTGCTAACTAATTTTACACTTGACCCATGTTCTGTAACAAGGAATTTAAGATTGGGTCTGAAGATAAGACAAGACCAGTGGAACTTCCACCAGAACCATGAGAACCACCGAAGCCACCAACACCATAGGAATTGAGACTTCTATCTATCTTTCAACAGTCTTAGGCCGAGGGCCTCAAGCAATACCCAAATTAGGATTGTATGATAGGACATGAGTTTCCATTATGTTAGCAAGACCTTAGAGAAATTATAGACCTACTTGGTCCTTATCTAACATAATTCTCAACTCATTAACAACCCTATCAAACCTAGCCATGATATTTTCTATCCCCAAATAGTTCTTGAATTCTAAAAGCCTTTGATCTATGGAAAGAAGCCAATCCATAGGAACTGTAAGAGCACCATATTCCTCCACAAATGAGGCTATATGAGAAATAGGAGGGGTAGGAACATAGGTGGTTTCCCTAAAGAAACTTGTATCTATTCCTAAAACAATTTCCTCAAAAGTGATACTAGTAGTGACCTAAGTATCCATCCCTATATGTCATAAACTCCTCCTAACAACATGTCCGAAGGTCATAGAATGAGTTGTAAAGCTCATTTAAATATTCACAACTTGTAGGTCTTCAACACACCTTCGACATGAGAGAAGGGTTCTCAACATAAGGGGAAAAATTCAAAGAGTTCATGTCAGGTTCACCAAAATGTAGAGAAGGGGGAATCGTCACCCCTGAGACACTAGGCCACATGAGAGCCCCAAGGAATAGGCTGCCCTAAACTACCTCAAGTTTTCTAGTTATGTTGAAAGAGACAAGGTACCGAGACTAAAAAGGAAGGGAAAATAGCTTGCCACTTTCCTTCTGCTAAAACCAAATTTTCACAAGGTCGAAAGAGATGACTTCAAAGGTTTAGTATGTTTCCCAGATAGCTCTCTATCTGAGGACGAAAATGTGGATCTTGGACTCCAACATGGCATGTTGGCATCTCATGGACATGTTGGCATCATGTACAGAGAGAGATCCATAGAAAAGAGAAAAACACAAGAAGTCTACTTAACTATTTAATTTTTTAATGTTTTATGGTTTTATAGAATCTAAGAAAAGTATACAAACTACAAGTAAAAAAAAGGAATACTAGAAATAAGATATTCTAGAATGAAAAAGAGAGTGGGAAAATATACCATTTTACCCATGAGTTGATTCTTCAAGTAGCTCCTATCAAAATCACCTACACACATAGAAACAAGAAAAATGTTGGGTTGTCTTCAAGGTCTGCCTCAGTCAGACCCCAATTTTTATGTTCCCACCTCCATAGAAAATCAAATATCCATAAAGTGTAGAAAACAATAGAGAAAGTAGAAAGGAAATAGTATTGCTAAGTAGAGAGCACAAACAACGAAAATGATACTTAATAAACAAGATGATACAAAAACAAGCAACAAGGAAAAATATCACCTTCTCAACTATGAGCACTCAAGACCAATAGTGGAAGGAAGAAGCTTTATGATCCTCCAATAGAAATGGTGTTACAACAAGAACATTGTGTTGGAGCAAAAATCACCAGCTTGCAACCAAGAAGAGATGGTATAGAAGAAAGAGAATGAGAGAATGTGTGAGAATGATGCTTAGAATATTGAAGAGAGTGAAGAGAGACCAAGAGAATCCAAGAGAGTGAATAGGATGAGAATTCTTGGATTTGAATTAGCAAAGGGAGATAAAAGGATCAAATTTTGTCATTCAAGGAGGTAAGAGACATTATGTTTCACGACCAATAAAAAGCGTAACATTTTTGCACATTCTAGGGGTACCAGAATCCTATTAGGACAAAAGCATGACATGAAAATGTTTGCATGGTGCACGCATCTTTGACATAATTCCTCCACCAACACAAAAATATGTGGCTAGGTGGATATATCATGGTGGTGATGGAGGATTTTACATTATCAAATTTATATTTTCTAAGGTGGGGGTGATGAAAATGGGGAATTCACCTAGGGTACAAATTTGCACCATTACAATTGTTCCTCAAATCAGACCACATCTACCCTATCCATCATCCTTATGTAGAAAGGTACTTGAGATTCTTATTATTTGTTTTATTCTTTTGGAATATGTGTATCTTTATTTTAAGATTCCTACTTTACCTACTTGAGGTTAGAATGATCCATTATATCATGGTGTGTTGTGACTAGTGAAAATAGGGGCAAGTATTGGCTTTTTGTTTCTTGTGTTTTCTTGGTTGCCTTGCATAGTACCCACCAAGATCCTTTGTGATCTTTCATTATGTTGGGAAATTGCTTCTATTTTTGGTTTTCTAGCATCATGTCCACCAAATTTCCCTGTGACTTTATGAGATGCTAGACCAACCTTCTTATTTGTTGAGTTAGTCATACAAATGTGATATGATGTCACCATGGTTCCTCATAACCTGGTGCATAGTATCCCATGCTATATCAAATTAAGTGCTCACTACATGGAAGTTCTAATTTGGTGCTCCAAATCCCTCCATCTATTTATCCTACATGTTTCTAATCCATTCATCCTCCATCCCTATCTCCATCTGCCTATCCTACATATTTTCCCCACCCCTCTTAATCCTATATTTTATGTTTGCATGAATCTTCATCCATCTTTTCATCTATCCTTACATATTTCTTTTGAAATAATCATATGCATTTCATCCATCCTAATTATTTCATAATCATTTCATATATTTTCAATCCTTTTAGGTTAATATATATTTGTTAGTCTAAGGATATTTTCATCCATCCCAATCACTTCATTATCACTTCACTCATTTTAAGTTAATATAGACTTTTTATTCTAAATATCCTTTCATACATTTTATCAATCATATTTCTCCTAACAAACCTAAATCACATGAAGGTCCTAATCCATGCAATCTAGTCATGCAATCTAGCACAAATCATCCAATCACATCTTTGGTCTTGTTCCTAGCCTTTTCTAGCCTTAATCCCAATCCAATCATGATCATCAAGACATCCTTCCCAATCCTTATGTTATTTCAGCATATATCATTCCCACATCAACAACACTTTATCCATCATCATTCGATCTTGGATTTTTATCTTTCTTGGGGTAACATCATATTTTTCCTTGTATCCTTTTGTGCATGATTTATTTCTTGGAATCTCCTTCTTCTATTAACTCTTTCTCTTCTCATCTCATCTTCTATCCATCTATAATGGCATTAATTTGCACCCCTAGGAAAATTCCACATTTACACTACCTCCTACCTTAGAAAATTGAGTCTGATAATGCAATCCCTATTTCTGCCACCTTTCCTTGTCCACTTGGTAGTTTTTTTGCGTGTTGGTGGGGGATATTATATCGGGCACACTAGAGCAACATGCAAACATCTGTGTGACACGTTGCCATCCTAACAAGATTCCTACCTCTAGAATCCACAAAAGCATCACACTCCTCCATTGGACGTGAAGTGCAATGCTTGTTGCTCCCTTGAATGACTTTGAACAACTCTTTTCCTCCATTTTCACCTTTCAAATGGCTATCTGATTCATTCTTTCATCCTTCTTGATCATCTTTACACTTTGGGTAATTCTCTACACACTTCAACACTCATTTTCATGCTCCACCACATTCATTTAAGTTGCAAGTTAGTGTTTTGTTAGTTCTCTCTTTGTTGTTGTGACAACATTGGTCTTTGAAGGCTTGCAAACTCGTTCCTTCCTCCATTTCCCTTGAGAGAACTTGGTTGAGAAGGTGATATCCTTCCATTTCCCATTCACTTTGCATTATCATGATATTATATCATATTATGTTTTCTTATTGATTGGTATCTCTACTTCTATGTACTATCCTTTATCATATTTCTTCAATCGTTGCTATTTGGTTGTCCATGGAGGTGGAAACACCAAAGTAGGGGACTGATTGAGGTAGTCCTCTAAACACAACCCCAACATTTTCCTATCTTCTGTGTGTAGGTTCTCCCTAAGGTGAAGATCTTGAAGATATCAATTCATGGGTAGGAAGGTGCACTTTCCTCTCCCTTCTTTGTCAATTCATATACTCCATTAAGTTGATTCTTCTTGTTATTTTTTCATTTTGTTACTTTTTGTCTCCCTTATTGCAGTAAACTTCATCAGTTAGGTTGTTAGTCAGTTTTTTATGATTACAAACTATACCTTGCACTTTTTGTCTGTATGGATGCCAGTGCACCATGGAGAAGCTAGCATGCTGAGTTGGAGTCCATGTCTTGTGCTATAGTCCTTTGGCAGCAAGCTCTTTAAGTTACAGTTCA
Organism: Sequoia sempervirens; assembly: GCA_007258455.2. Taxonomy (NCBI): domain Eukaryota; kingdom Viridiplantae; phylum Streptophyta; class Pinopsida; order Cupressales; family Cupressaceae; genus Sequoia; species Sequoia sempervirens. The sequence goes on from VDFB02072274.1 coordinate 115,868,894, forward strand.
GGCTTTGAAAATCTACTCACCTAACTTCCTGAAATATTCAAGCTTGTAGAATGACATCAACAACCAATTTTCTCTTCCTTTTTAGCCTTTAAACATTAAACTATTTCAAAAAATTCCATTAGCTTGAGGTAGATCATGGAAGCCTATTATTCTAGACTATCCCATAACTTAGAGTCCTCAGCAATCAGTCCCCCTCTACATTTTGGTAAACTTGACATGAACAACATAGTGTTCATTTCCTTATGTGGGGATTCATCCTCCTATATCTTGTGTGGGTTGTAGACTTGACAGTTGTGAAACATTATGAGCTTTACAATTCAATCTACAAATTTTAGGTACATTGTGCGAAGGAGTGTGTGACACCAACATCAACACGTTGTCAAAGGTCACTACTAGTTTCACTTCTTAAGAGATGGTCTCAGGGGTAGAGACAAGTTTCTTTGACAAGACCACTCAAGCTGGTACTCCTTCTATCTCTCCTACGACCCCACCTTTGAGCAATGATGATGTTCTCACTATTCTTACAGAGCATCTCATTGCTCTAGATAGGAGGCTATTGGATCTCACAAATCATTTGGGGAAAGAATGAAACACAACTAGGGCCACTAAGGTTGTCAATGACATGAGATATATGTTGGGAAAAGATTGAGTGGGCCTAGAGATCCTTCAAGGCATCACCAGCATAGTGGAAATGTGTGTCCCCTCATACAACCTTGAGTTAGGTGTTACCCAATGTTTCAAGCTCGAAACCTCTAGAAGATAGGTAGGAGTTTTGATGCTTGTAACCTCATTGTACATGGATGAATCGAGCCCTTTTGTCAACATCACCCCTATGCTAAAGGTACCTCTGACCGTCAAAGTAAAAAAAATCCCTCTTAGTTTCAATATTATCCCTTCCAATTCTAGTAGTGGTAACTCTGGGGGCCATGCTAGCTTTGGTGATGGAAGCTTCGATGGAATGAGAGGTGGTGGCTCTAGTGGTGGTTTTGGTAGTGGTTCCACTGGTCCTATTTCATCATGTAACCCCATTCTGAATTACCTACTACAAAATATGGGCCAGATACAAAATCAATTAGCAAACCTCTCCTAGGCCACATCCCAACCGATCATTCAACCTTTATTTTGTCATAGTCCTATTTTGATAGTGATTATGAACACTCCTCTCCCCATGGAATGGAAATTCCTAAATTTGAGAAGTAGGGTGGTAAAGGATACCTGTAAACACATGTTTCGACACTCAACGCGATGTGTATGAAATTCTTTCACCAAAACACCTTGATGGTCAAGTTATTTCCTAGATCTCTCAAGGACACAACACTACAGTGGTACTATTCCTTGCCCGATAACTCCATATTCTTGTTGATCAGGTTAATCAATTTCTTCAATGATTTTAGGTGAACGTCGGGCCAAATATGGCCTTTTTGGATCTTTTCCGATGTAAGTAGGGAGAGCACGAGAAGATAACTAACTTCATTTCTCGATATCAAGTGCTATTCTTGCAGTTCTCTTACCCTTTTCCTGAATCAAATGTGCAGAAGGTTTTCATTGACAACCTATAGAAATCATGGTAGAAGAAGTTCACTTGGATGAAGTACCCTTCCTTCGTGCATCTATGTGTGGCATTACAAGAATATTAGCAAATGATTCCCTAGTTTTGTGGATCTTCCTTGCATTCCCATCCTAAGGGGAGGTCTATTGTGGCGATCTCTAGTAAGTGTAAATCTATTGTGAATGTAGTCATTGTGTCTAGTGAGAAAGGTCTCAAATGTAACTGAAAATTCACAAAGTTATCTAAATCTTATTCCTCTATCTTGAAAAATTTATTGAAGAATAAGATAATAAACTTACTAGATCCTCAATCCCTTATTGAGCCCTACATTGTTTGGTATGAAGAAAATATTTTTTTCCAATACCATCAGATTAACAGACATGATACTGAGTGATGTATGCACCTGCATCATGAGATATGGGATGATTCAGGGCATCAAACCAACTCACCAAAAATCTCATTTCATTAGGGAAAATCAATCCCAAATTGAATTAGGAGAAGATCAAATATACAAAACACCAAAAATTATTTACTCTTTCACCAAAATCTTACACAATTCCACTTTGTTCTTCATCCAAAAAATTTACAAACTTCAAGGCATCAAGTTAGTATTCCATTTTGATAAACCATACTCCAAATCATCATCATTATCAAGTTGATCAAAAATTAAACAAAACTCAAATTCGGACCTTTGAAGACAGTCCCTTCATGCAACATGCCCATTAGTGTCTCTACAAAATTTTAACAAGTTTCAATTCAACAACCCACATCATAACACACCAAGCCAACACCAACTTACTCATTCACCAAGGAAATATATTTTTCTTACCAATTACCATATCTTCAGACATCTCTAATCTTAGTATCATGTCATATACAAAGCAACCATACCTCTATTCCTCAGACTGCCCTTTTTTCCATCAAGTCATCATTCAACACCATCAAGCATATTGAAAACACAAATCCCATACCTTCAACTCTGTCTTCTTACTTCATCCAAGCATAGAATCACCTGTAACATTACTATTTGATAGAACAATCCACATATGTTGCTACACAACTCTGTTATATTAGGACTTCAATTGCATGTACTCAAATTTCTATTTTACACCAAGATTCCTCACTGTCTAAGTATCAAAACAACATATCTCATTTCTAGACCCTATCCAGGCATCCATATATCCCTAACACCATCAATTATACAATATTATCCCAAAATCAAACTCACAGGTCACTATTAGGACAAACTTCTATACTCTGAGCAGTCAAGGTACTACTTGTCAATGAGGCATTCATACCCTAGATCGAGTGTTTTATCCAATATAAGTTGAAACAAACCAAGTTATCTACACATTCACAAGTCTATTATAATGTACCAAAACATACTTAAGGCTTCAGATAGTTTGGTTTAAAGGAATTATCATAATTGTGTCTTGTACGCTTGAAAAGGCTATTAAAATAGACCTATTTTGCAAAGGAGTCACCCTTTTAACAACTTAAAATCACAAACAAACCATGAGCAGTATTTAGTTGCACCATATAACACATGATTCATTCACTTTTAAGAGTGAAAGAACTTAAAAACTCATTGTTCTATCAAACCCTCGATTCTAGGGTGAAAAGCACAAAAATCATTGAGGGTTTCTTGTATAGGATACATGCAAACCTCAAAACCTCTAGCCAGCAATTGAAACATGTCACAATACATCTGAAAAATCACTTGGAATCATCTTCTAACCCATGAATGTGATGTTCCTTCAAAACTCTATTTGAAACCTCCTTCTTCAAGTGGAAAACTCAGAAATTTTGTCTTGAATCAATAATACAACTTCATATTCTTATTGCCCCTGCACACACAAGCATATATACATAGAAAAAATTACATAAAAACATCCTAATTATCCCATCCCACCTTCCTACTGTGTTTCCATCGGTGGGATGGGCCTTAATCTTTTAAATGACTCTCAAAACAATCTACAGACTAAAACTCAGAATCTGAGTTCAATTTACTTTATTACTGAATTTACAATTTCTATAACCTTCAAGAGTGAAAGAAGACTCTTTCCTTGACAAGAATCAAATCTTATAATGCTTGAATCAACTATGCAACCGAAACAAGAAGAGAAAAAACTTTCCAAAGTCACCGAACAGGGGTATTTTATTGATTTTTATGAATTTTGGATACAAGATCTACCTCTTATCGCCATATACATACTTTTATATTTTTTTTTTACATTCAAAAGGTAATTTCCTATTCATCTTTCAACTTCCTAACTACTTTCTCCACTGAATTGTCCCTTTCTATTCCTTGATTTCTTGATTTTTCTTATTTTATGCTCTTTTTGTTTGACATTTGTTTGTCAATATTGCATTATTTGCATTTTGTCCCACTTTTACAACCTAGTGACTCCTTTTATGACTTGATTACATTCAAATTATCCTTTACAAAGCATTGACACATCATTTTGACTTGAATTATTACAAAATTAAAATATTGGCCTCTTAAAGGCATTTAGTGACCTAGGTGCTCCTACACCACAGGATCACAATGACAAACATACTGTCTGCTTTAGTGGAAAAAAGAAGAATGTGAATAAATCTTTGGTGAAAGATAACGTTGAGTTGTAGATTTACATGGAACCTTTTCCATCACACTTTCTGAACTTGATTGTTGAGCCTTCAGACCCTTTCGAGGAAGTCCTTTCATAGTACATCAATATGGTCTCGTTTACTCGCATTCCCCCGACTCAACCTATGATCTATTCGCTATATTTAACCTTTACATTGTAGGATGTGTTCATGAATGGAAAGCATTTTCCTTTGTACATTCCCACTTTCCTCAATGGAAATGTTGTGACTAGAATCCTAGTGGATCCCATGAGTCATGTGAATGTGATAATAGAGGATACATTGCTTCTAAATTTTCTTCATAAGGAGGAATACAAGAAGACAAAAAGCACCATATATAGGAATATCATGTGCTCCCCTTGGTTCTAACTCTCTTTTAGTATTGGTAGGTCCCAAGGCCATGAATACTATTTTTGACATCATCTCGAAGTCTAACTTTTTTAGAGTGAAGCTAGGCATTCCATGGCTAGTTTCCATGAACACAGTCCCTTCAATGATCCATAAATGTTTGAAGTTTTCTCATGAGGGCTCTGTGCACATGGTGCATGAAACTAGATATAAGCCTTTGGTGTCATGTGGGGCCTATTTGTTAGATCACTTCTAGCTTGCTTCTATTAGTCCACTTCCTCCAAGGACAAACCTATTATATCACACTTATGTTAAATACAAGAATGGGGGAATAGCACCAAAGGTGACCTACCCTCCTTCCCCATACACCATTTCAGTTAAGGATTTTATGATCACATAGAAGTAGGCTACCTCTTCCTCCTCATAAAAGGGGAAGGGGAAGTCTACTTGCACCCAGGAGCCTTCCTCTTGTTCTGCTACTCCATCTGCTTCCACCTCTCGCCTTGCCATGACACCTTTGGCTTCTTCCTTCATGCATCTCATGGGGAGTCTGTTGGTGCCCACTTGGCGAAAGACCAAGTGTTAGGTGTTTAACCTTCCTATCTTTCCCATGGTGCATCGACCTATTGTCTATGGTAAGGGGAAGGGTCTTTGTGGAGTTTCCTCTACATCTTGGCCTCTGCGGAATCCTATTACTCCTGCCTCTTTGGTGGAAAATGGGAAGAGGACCACCACTAAGGTGCTTGAGTCTACTTCTCCACTAGTTGTTTCCATTGTTTCTACATCTCTTCTTCCTATTTATGTCCAAGATTCACTCTCTTTGCTAGTAACGATAGTGATGGAAACTCCCATGGAAGAATAGGAGCCTTCTACTCCTCAAGCTGCAACTTCTACATCTCAAAGTTGAAGAAATTATCTTGCACATGAGCATAAGCACTGGAGAAAGGATTTGGCTACTAAGTAGTCTACCTCACAGAAGGCAGAAGAGGAGCCAAAAACTCCTATCTTGACATCTATTGTGCCCCCTCTTTTTCCCCTTTTTCTTTGGTTCTCATCGCCTCCATCTTACTTTCAGCTCCCCCCCACGAGCATAGATGACCCTCACCCTAAAAGGGCACAAGTGTTCATCACTCCCTTGGTCAAGCCTCCTCTCCTAATGTCCCTTCTAGACATCCTACCTTTTCCTAAGCCCATGGATATGTTGAATACCTCAGTGGTATCCACTATGGTTCTATCCTCTTCCTCCTCTCCTTTCACTTATTCTATGGGGATCTCGCATTCTCTGATGAAGCGTAAGTTGGGGGATGACCCTGCTTCTAATGGGGGTCAAAAGAAGGGATTTCCTTCTTTGAGAGAGGGTTATACTCTGGCTTGTGGTGCCCTAGTGATGGAGGCAACCTTGACATCTCCTGAGTTTTTCACTACCCTCAAGTCTTTCGGTGAGGTTAGTAGTGGATCTTGGGTGCGTAATTTTTTTCCCACCTGGTTAACACATTGCACTCTTGTCAAGTGCATGTTCAACTTGGTGGACAGTGTCTTGGATCTATCAGCGATCTTTGCAAGATTGATGACGTTTACCTCACAGGAGCTGAGTGAAGAAGACCTTGAGGGGCCCTCTTCCTTAGTTCTTATTGTAGGAGAGTTAGAGGGTACTCCCCTTCCTATCATTCCCTTGCAGGCTCATCTACCCTCTCCCTATAATGATCTAGATTGGGAGAAAGATGACCTCCTAGTTGATAAGGACAAGGAGAGCACCTCTTATTTATCTATATAGATTAGATTTGTGTGTGTGTTGTGTTTCCCCCATGTGCTTGTCTTATGTGTTCCTAGAGGACCCTTTTCACCCTTGTAGGTGCTTGGATACAAAAGTGTATTATGTCATAAACTTCTATTGTTCCATCATTCTTCTATTTTTTGTGCCTTGATTTTCAACAATTGGGGATGATGCAAAGTGTTGGGGGAATTTAGGCCTCCCTTCCATGTTGACCCAATTTTTTATTTTCATTTTGTTTTCACGTACCCTTCTTTATGATCTAATATAGTAGGGAATTGATGATAGTTCATACGTATATTATATTATATTTATCTATCTATATCTATGAGCAATTTTGACCTTGAATTATTAGAACCCCCTTGTCTCTTGATTTCTTCATCTTTTCTTATCTTTCTTTTTTTATCTTTGTCTCTTCTTTGCTTGCTTATTGATGTTGTGGTCCCTATATGTTGTCCCTTGCATGTGTGATAACATTTACATGTTTACATCTTGCCATGTATCATGGGCCACAACATCTCTGTGTGTTCTTCCTTTCCTTAGGATGCCACGTGCTCCTTTAGTTTGCACACACCATGCTAAGGTTGGGGCCTTACTTTTTTTGACTTTCAATAAGGTGTATTTAGTGGCCAATGAATTCCTTGCTGAAAATATTTCCATTTTTCACAAATCACATCGTTCAAAAAGGATCCCCTTAGCAAGATTTTCTTTTGAAATTGAATACATAACAAAAAGAATTGGGATTTTTCCTTTGAGTAATTCATCCTTCTTTTTTTGGATTCCTCAATGAAAGAGAATCTTTCAAAAGGATTCCTTGATGATAGGCTCATTTGTGAAACTCTCATCGCTTTTCAAACTGAGCACCCCTTGAGAAAACCCCTCTTTCTTTTGAAGGGCTCTTGAGGGAGCCCTTTGAAATCTTCTCATTCAATTTCCTATTTTGAGATATGATTGTCTATTCGTCCATGTGACTTCTTGCTTGCCTAACATATTTTTTTTTTCATATTAGCATGTTTCCTTATAGGACCAAGCACTTGTGAGGGTCAATCAAACTTTGTGGAGCCTTTCACATGTGGCCTCCCTTCAGACTGAGTACCTATAAAGCATTTTCATTCTACAAGACCAAGCACTTGTAGAGCCCTTTGTTCATCTTCTGTAGGACCCAACACCCACAAAACCAATTTTGTAGGATCAAGCACCTGTAGATCCTTATGTTCACCTTTCGTACGAGCAAGCACCTATGACACTTTTGTTCAAATCTCCATAGGATTGAGTACTTGTGGACCCATTTCTCTCCTACACTCGAGTTCGCTAGATTGCAGTCTACTTCCTCAATGGTTCAGGTATACATTCCTCAACTTTCACTCTACTTTACTATGTACTTGTTGACACATTTTCTTGCTAAAGTGGGGTATTAGTGTGAGTTTCCACCCCTAGGAAAATTCCACATTTACGCTACCTCCTACCTTAGAAAATTAAGTCTAATAATGCAATCCCTATTTCTGCCACCTTTCCCTGTCCACCTGGCAACTATTTTGCATATTAATGGGGGATATTCTGTCGAGGATGCTAGTGCATCTCGTTACCATCCTAATAGGATTCTTTCCTCTAGAATCCATAGATTCATTACACTCCTCTATTGGAAGAAAATTGTAATGCTTGTTGCTCCCTTGTCTGACTTCAAGCGACTATTTTGCCTCCATTTTCACCTTTTAAATACCTATCTCATTCATTCTTTCATGCTTCTTAATCATCTTCACACTTTGGGTAACTCTCCCACACTTCTACACTCATTTTCAAGCTCCACCACCTCCATTGAAGCTGCAAGTTAGTGTTTTGTTGGTTCACTCTCTTCATTGTTGCAACAATGTTGGTATTTGAAGGCTTGCACACTCACTCCTTACTCCATTTTCCTTGAGAGTAGTTGGTTGAGAAGGTGATATCCTTCCATTTCCCATTCAATTTTCATTATCATATTGATATTGTAGCATATTGTGTTTGCTTATTGCTTGGCATCTCTATTTCAATGTACTCTCCTTTATCATATATTCTTAAATCATTGCTATCTAGCTATCCCTGGAGGTAGAAACACTAAAGTGAGGGGCTGACTGAGCCAATCCTCTAAAAATATACCCAAAATTTTCTCGTCTTTTGTCTGTAGGTTCTCCTTGAGGTGAAGATCTTGAAGATATCAATTCGTGGGTAGGAAGGTGTTCTTTCCCCACCCTTCTTTTTTAATTCATAGACTAGATTAAGTCAAAGTATTCTTCTTGTTATTTTGTCATTTTGTTACTTTCTATCTCTGTTATTGCAGTAAACTTCATCAACTAGGTTGTTAGTTGGTATTCCATGATTTTAGACTTTATCTTGCACTTTTTGTCTGTACAGATGTTAGTGCCTTGCATTGGAGTCCATGTCCCATGTTGTAGTCCTTTGGTAGCAAGCTATTTAAGTTGCATTCTAGACTCCAAAAATGTTCTCACCTGACTCCCTAAAACATAAGAGCTTGTAGGACAACAAAAACTAGTTTACTCTTCCATTTTAGCCTTTAAATGTTAAACTCTTCCAAAATGTTTCATCAGCTTGAGGTAGATCAGGGTAGCCTATTGTTCTAGACTCTTTCATGACCTAGAGTCCTAAGCAATTGGTCCCCCTCCTCTACACCATCATCTTGCATCATCTTCCTCTCTTATCCATCATTGTCTCATCTATTTCAAGAGCACACCTATGCTCTCCCATACCCACATGTCCTCTTGGTGGGCACCCCTAATCCTCATCTTTACTCCCATTATATTTCTTCCTAGTCACTCTTTTGAATGAGTAGGGGATATTCCCAAATCTAACCATCTTCTTCTAGGCACTATTTTTTAATTTAATCCAAAAATTCATTCAATTTAATCCCTTATATCACTCATATATCCTAAGGAAAATAATTAAATTTAATTATTTATCTATGGCCACCCTACCTTACCCCTTCTCTACCATAGATTAGATAAATATTTTCTATTTATTTAATTTCCCCTCTCACATGTCACATCCTCCAAATCTCCTACTTTCCCTCTAATCCTAATCTTAATTACCCACCTAACCCCCTCCCTAAGCGCTTCAACATTCCTAATCCATGATTGGTAAAGGCTAACCCCATTTCCATTTATTCCTCACCCTCTTTCTACCCCAATCTTAAAGGTTTTGGGGGAAGACCCCACCTGGGTCTTCCCTTCCAAAAGTACCTTAAAGACATTTAAAATTACTCTATTCCCTTTCATCCCATGCCTTGGGAATGTGAGGACAAGGAATTCCTTTATGTAAAGATCCCATCCCCCAAGGTGCTTCCCAAATACCAATCTCCCTCTCAAGCCATCATATTGTGCTACTTGGCACAATATCATGGTTGATAGATCACATGCAATACTAGCCATGAATCTCTCTCCTTCCATCCATCCCTTCATCCACTCTCCCCTCATTCCTATATCACTTAAAGGTTAGCCATTTTTCCACAATCATGCAACCTTGAGCAATTGAGTGTCATTATGTTGCCAAAATTTTTTGAGCACACATTGAATATGACAATCCTAGGAAAATCTACACGAGGGGTGTGACATTATTCAGTTTCATCAAATTTTATGTTGGTCTGACCTCTTTTAGCCTAATCTGAGTGTTGTTTATATTTTTTGTTGTTGTTCAATTTTATTGCAATTTCATTCCCATTTTGAAGTGCATTTCCTTGCATAGACATAGATTAGTTTCTAACCTTGTGACTTCATTATAAGAATAGGGATCAGCCAATAAGTATTTTTATACAAACCTCAAAACATCAATATCATTTATACAAATATTATAAGATTATTTTAATAAATATCATTTATACAAACCTCAAAACATCAAATATGTCCTCTTAATCATATATTTTCTAACGTTTATATTTAAAGCTTTGATGATAAACTACATACATGAGAGATGTTGAAGTGCATAATACTATATATTGAAAATACGAGAATGAGAGTAGATAGGGAAAATGATAATATTTACTTAAAGGATCATAAGTGCAAACAACATTGTAGGATTGAAAAAAATGAATTGTAACTCGAGGCCTAGAAAACTCACCCACATCACCCTATATTAGAGGCCTCACATATTGTATAAGGCTCTAAGTGAGCGAGTTAATGGAGTCTAAGGTGTCCACCTTGACATTGTTCTTCACAATGGAAGGAATAGTCACATACTCCACCACAGGTTTACCCAAGGGTCTTGATGCTAGGTTTGGGTTACATTGCACACCCACTCTGTCATGTGAGGATCCATATCTCTACCCTAAAAATATAGAAATTCAAAATAGTTTGGAATCACATTCAAGACAAACTCACAGTAGAGTTTCCTCAAAAAGTATTGCGGTGCTTCGTAATTATTGCATAGAGGCTAGTAAAAAACCATCCACCACCTAGCCCAAATATTATTCTTTATCCCTTTGTGGTGGTACCAATGGATAGGGAACCTCCTGCATCTAGTTGCTAAGGGTTGATTGGTTTGTGGTTTGGTGAAGAGGGCATACAAGTCAAATTTATTAATTTTCAATTTTTTACTATGTCATAAGATAGTTTGTTTGCATAAAACCGTTTTTTCTCTTCCCTCTTATTGGACCAAAAAATAATTTGTGTACTCACTAATCCTACATGAGACATGATAGATTGTACAGATTCAACAAGGCTTGTCCCATGAGGGTTTGTTGCAGCAAGATCTTTCAATCTTGTAATCAATTTCTCAAGCTATTTTTTATTGTCTTCTATTTTCCCTAGTATGTTTTCTTGTGTTCTTGGGGGATGTCTTGACAACATATGAAACTAAAAAAGAATATTTCCTACCTCTTTGACATCATTAATGTCTTGAGAACATATTGATTTCAAAATCTCGAGGTGAAAAAAGGAAATGTATTTTTGCGAGTGTGGGTTGATGAGAATAAAATACACAGGTCGTGGGTTAAAGAGTAGAAAAATGACAAGAAAATTTGGTATTTTTATTTTTATAACATTATTCACATTTTCCTTAGGTTTGGTCATAAACCATTTCTCCTGAGGTCATCTAAACCATTTGGTGGATGCTAAATACTCATTTCAGGCATGAAAAAAAATTGGCATCTTTTTTGTGTCACATCTTTTTGTATATACCCATTATTACTAAAAGGTCATGACAAATTGCCTTAGCATTTAATAATTTTTTTCTAGTGTATAGTCCTTGTAATGAACCATTATAAATTTAATCTATTGAAACATAATTTAGTTTAAAAATTAAATAACTATTAGAAGTTTCACAACTCATTTAAGCTAAAGAGTAATAATTATCTTTTTTTTTTAATTAAACTTTATCTAAATAACTATTAAACTCCACATTATTCGAGAATTTTTTTATGATATTACACAAATTTCCAAAAAGAAAACATATTCAATGCAAAATCTTTATGTACATTTCATAAAGTTGAGGTGCATGTACACTATCCATCAAAATAGTTCTAACATACAAATTTGTGTAACTCTAATATCCTCCCCTTTAAGATTAGCCTCTTGACTGAATTGATCAAGAGTTATTTTGAGTCATTTTTGAAATTTATTTGTTCAGAAGACAATGATATGCACATTTGATTATATTTATTTAATAATTAAAAATATAAAAACATGTTGTATTCTAATTTTTAACTAATTAGTCGATAGGCTATTACGTGGGGGAACTCCACCGGGATCTCCTCTAGTCTGACCCCAATGGGAATCCCATGAAATTGTGGTTGTCACAAATTACGTACACACCATTTTGAATGCCCCCAACCCTTTTGACTCCCATTAAATCTCCTAATCAACCTATCGGTGTAAGCATTGCACCTCATTGGTGCAAGTGCTAGTTAGTAAATACAATCAAAGAGTATTATGGTGTCAAGATAGGTAGTATGATAGAAGGCCCCTATAATTGGTAAATATTTGGTCTAAGTAGTTGAAGGTAGAAATCATGTACTGCTTATGAAGTCAATTTGACTTTGATTGCCACACTAGTGAATCATTTCATATATTTTGATCATAGACTACATTCAAGGTACCTTAAATTATCTACTCTTTCAATCAAGTGTATTGCATGGTAGATATGATAGGTGGGTGCAATGACCATGAATTTCTTTGTTCATTTAATAACATATCAAAACTTGGATTACACTTGATAAAACAAAAATGGGTGGGAACCTATTATGCTCTATATTATTTTGTTTTATGATTTGAATGATATTTGCTTTTGATAAAGTAAACAATAAATATGTACTTAAATTGTAATAAAAGGTTAATTTTTTTTAGTCAATAAAAATATTAGATAATTAGTATAGGTATTTTAAACGTAATGAGTCTATATTATATATTTTAGCATTTTTAAGTTAGATGTATTAAAGATATCTATGTTAGTTTAAAATATGCACATTATTACGTCGAAGGCGTTCCCTTTATGGAGTCTCCCACTTAAATCTTTGCCAAATATTCAAATCAATGCCCCAGTTTCATGCAGCAGGTATGGTAGACCACTAATTTAATGTGGGTCGTTAACATCAAATCAACCAACTGTCATTTTTACTCTGTGTTTTGTCAGTTTTACTTATTGTGGTTTTTCTCTTTCAAAAGATTTAGTGGGTTGATTAGTGGGTCAACCCACTGTCAAAAAATCACAGGCTTAACATGCATTTATTATGAAAATTGAAAGGTAATAAAATTCCTCCTACCCATCTCCCTACGCCATGCCTAATGAATGTATAGACATTTTTATGCACAGTCCTATCAATATTTTGTGTTCCTTCTTTATAATTTTGCATTGCTTTTCGGAACACTTGTAGAAGGATTTCCTGGATATTTTTGTTGCTGTTGAAATCTATTACGAAACAGTGAATTCAACTCGGTATGTTACTATCTCCACCACTTTATTTTGTTTGCTCTTTATAATCTTTTGTGTCGGTCAGTTACTAGAATCCATGACTGTCTGAACACACATGTGCAATTGAAATTTCATTCCTCTTAAAGCTACATAACTTAATTTGAAATTTAGATACCAATAGAACTAAATAAAATAAACAGACCAAAAGATCAACAAATATTTACATACTTAAAAGCTACTTGTGAACATAACATTATCACTGCAAACCCTTCACCACACTATCTGCAAAAAAAAATGTACACATAAATTGACATTAATCATTAGACTTGAAGAACTCCACTGCATTTAGAGCCTAACAACAAAAACTTAGTTCGATCTTTATAGCTTCAACATAAAATGGCAAGTAGAACACTGTAAACCGAACAAAACTGCTAAGACAAATTCAATCCATAGAAATATAGTCGTCTTTCAACAATATAAATCAAATCTTCCAGCTATATAAAATCTTTCAGCCATAAATATCAAATCTTACAAAATGAAATCTTCCAGCTATAAAATGTCAAATACATGACACAGAAATGGGGAGGCACCCTTCGAGTGTGCTATCAATGGTGATGCCAGAGAAATCACAGTCCTCCCTGCTTTATTGTCCAGCTTTCCAACATAGCCTGACTGGTGTTGTTTTTATTTTACAATTTCATAGATCATCGCTCAGAGTGAGCCTACAATCTGGGAATGCATTGGATGGATTTCTAATACTTTTGTAGCAACTCAGGTTTCATCGCTTATTGACAATCAGTTGCGGTTCAATTTCTGCCAACACCCCCAACTCAGATACTTCAAATTACCAGTAAATTTAACAGTTTAAAAAATGAAATACAAAAAAGCTTCAGTAGCAATTTCACTTTATATAGAAGCAGAAACCAAATCTGCCTCGAGCTGCTGCTTCAATCTATTCGCATAAAATGAAAAATATTTGCATCCTTCAACTCAACACAAGATTTTTAATCCTTCTAAACAAAAATATTGGCTGGAAGTTTACATTTGTTATTTGTTTTAATGTGTAGGGGACAACACCAAAATTTGTTTTACCCAATGTCAGATGTGGCAGGCATGTAGCCTCAAATTTTAGTTTGTGGCACTTGTAATTCTATGGTTTTGATGGCTCACCTACCTTTTTACTAGATTATTCTTCATTTAAATTCTAGCTAATAAATTATTGTGTTGTCTATCTAAGCGTTAAATGAAAGTAAATTTAGGGTGAGATAGTTTATGTTCAACAATTACCATGGAATGAATTGCTAGCTGTGCATGTGACCCAGGTTATAATATTATCCTTTTGGATATGCGGTATTTGACCCACTCACCAATATACAAGGTACACATATTCATCTACTTTGTAGTTAAATGGAAATTCACCAAATGGATTTCTAAGTGTTCGCCAGGGTGTAATATTCTCCTTTTTGATTATGTGGTATTTGACCCACTCACCAATATACAAGATACAAATATTTAACTACTTTGTAGTTAAATGGAAATTCATCAAATGGGTTTCTAAGTGTTTCCCATGGTGTAATATTCTCCTTTTTGATTATGTGGTATTTGACCCACTCACCAATATACAAGGTACAAATATTCAACTACTTTGTAGTTAAATGGAAATTCACCAAATGGGTTTCTAAGTGTTCGCAAATTGTTTTGAGAGTGAAAGGTAAGAAGGGAGAGCACAAAATAATAACATAATAAAAATTTAATGAATCTTTTAACTGCTTTATATTGTATAGGTATTAAATATTGAACCAAGGGATTTCACCCAAACTTTAAAAATATGGTCTGCATTCCACTTTGGAATTGAATGTGTTTATAGATTTATTTAAATTTAATTATTTCAAAATTTCTATTTACAGTTATGTATTTTGTGATTTATCTCTTTACTTTTCCCATCCACTCTATGTACACTCTTTCTATTAAATATTTTACATTTTTTTTTTATTCATTCTTAACTTTCTTCTTTTGCTTGCTTTGCAGGTCAATCATGCCTACTACACAAATAAATCTAGAAATTTTGTTGATGTACCAATGACAACAATGTGATAAAAGACATTCATCTTTTCATAGTTCCAAAGCAATAATACAATTGTACAACAATTTTTCATCTTCAAAATTAACAAAAACAATTTAAAAAAAAATATTAACAAAATCTTGTATACAATATTTATAAATATTGTTCACAACATTGATACTTTCTTCTAATTGCTAGCTTTCCAATTCATCGTATTGCACTTCTACATTATGTATGCAACTAAAATACCACAAATATCCCTCCTTTACGGTCCATAACACTTCGATGTACCCATTGCACACTAAGGTGCGATTGCTAGTTATATATTATTTCATCATTTGAAACTATTATGAATTAATCTACATTGACAAGTAAATGAGTGTCAAATTTAAGATAATGAGTTTTTGCTAATACACTCAAATTATTACAATTCATCTTTTATGCTCATTATAATTATAAGTAGTATAAATACCTAAAAAATGGAGAGATCAATTTGGAGCTATTTTATTTACTTAAATCTTATTATATTTTATTTTGGAACTTTTTTTTTTTTTTTTATGGAGGTCATCCACAAATTCTTTTTTGCTACCCGATACGAGAGCTTCGGCTAAGAGCCAAAGAGCCAAGGACTCAGGGGTATCCATTCTGCGAAATTCGGCGAGGGGTATCCATTCTGCCAAATTCGGCCGGGGCACGATCCCGACCTCATCCCTTTTTTAGTGTCGGAGCCTTTGCACTCAGCAAGACTTGATCCTTGGTGGGCTCATTTTGAACCTTTCAACTTCACCAATAGACCAAGGGCCCATTGACTTTTGGAACTATTTTATTTACTACAACCAAACATTAAATTTTATGTACTATTTATTTTAAAATATTATTATTTATTATTAAAAATTAATATTTTGACATGAACATACTCGAACCATTATACTCCATCCCTTATTATGGCAGTGGAATACTTCTGAACATTAATTATATAGTTTTTAATTATAGTAGTCTTTGCCCTGAAAAGAATAAATGAACATAATGGATGTTTTGGCTTTTTTTGTCAGTCATAGGTAGTGATGCTGACGGAAAGGTAAATGATGAGGTCCACTGCTAGATATTGGGTTAGCTTTATTTAATTTGCTCTTTTAATGGGTGGTTGGGAATCGTTAGGAAGTCCATGGTTATGCTATTCTATAAATTTTCCTTTGGAGAAAGCCTTTGCATTTCCCCACGCTATTGGTGGACACAGGCACACTATGGCTCAACAGCTCGTTCCCCTGATGATGCCCTACCAAATGGGTCCATTTACCTTACCTCACAGGTCTCTTCTTCCTCTCTGTTTTATCTCTTTCTTTTTTGTTTCTCTATGTTTTAAATGATGTTTTTCTTAGCAATTTGATTTGCGTTGCAGAGTGGTTTTAGCCCCCTTAACCAGGCAAAGATCATACTATTACATGCCTCAACTACATGCCATCCCTTATTACACACAGAGAACAACTCCAGGAGGCCTCTTGATCTCAGAAGCAACTGTTATTTCTGAAACTGGCAAAGGGTGGGTAAGAAGTTTCTCTTTTTTGTTTTCTGTAGAAATAAGCGCCCGGTATGTCAGGGTTCAGAAATCAGGACTTAATGGCAATTGAAATTCTCTGTTTTATACCAGGTATCCACGGACGCCTGGAATATGGACGAAGGAGCATGTTGAAGCGTGGAAGCCCATCATCAGTGCCGTCCATGATAAAGGAGGCATTTTCTTCTGTCAAATATGGCATACCGGAAGATTTTCCCATGTAGGTCTGTGTTTATTTATATACTGGTTTATAATTTCTACTTGTAATTTTAATCTCATACAAGAGGGGTAAGCTTTAGTTATAACTATATTGGGGATCCAGATTATCAGCCTAATGGACAGCCCCCAATTTCATCCTCAAGCAAAGCAATGCCTGGCGAAATTGTTTTACCAAATGGTATAGATGTGGCAAAGGTATCGGTTCCTCGCGCCTTAAAAACAGAGGAAATTCCACATATTATTGCAGATTTTCGCAATGCTGCAAGAAATGCCATAGATGCAGGTCAGTTTTACTTGTGGGATTGATTTATTCTTCAATTTCGAACGGTTTAAAGGTAAATATCCAATTAATAATCTTTTTTGTCTGTGCAACATGAAATGCTGGGGGTTTCTCCTGTAACAGGCTTTGACGGCATTGAAATCCATGGAGCTCATGGATACCTTATCGACCAGTTCATGAAAGACACTGTAAACGACAGGACAGATCGCTATGGCGGAAATTTGGAGAATCGCTGCAGATTTGCTCTTGAAGTCGTGGAAGCAGTGGTGGACGAAGTTGGAGCAGAACGTGTGGGGCTGAGGCTTTCCCCCTTTTCAAACTATTTAGACGCCTACGACTCAAACCCTGAGGCCCTGGGGCTTTACATGGCAGAGGCCTTGAATAAGTACAATATTGTGTATGCCCACTTTGTAGAGGCAAGGCATGAGAAGGGAGTTGGAATAGACAGGAGCCTCTTTCCCATGATGAAAGCTTTCAAGAATACTTTCATGGTAGCAGGAGGTTATGATGGTGACGAAGGGAACAAAGCTATTTCAAGTGGCAAGGCAGATCTGGTAGCTTATGGCAGGTTTTTTATATCTAATCCAGACCTTCCAAAGAGATTTGAGTTGAATGCGCCTCTCAATGACTATGACAGAAGCACATTCTATACTCCTGATCCGGTGGTTGGCTACACAGACTACCCATTCCTGGAACTATGAGTCGATTTAAGTAAAGCAAATTCTTCTTTTGTGATTATTGATAAAGCAGAATCTTCTTTTGTGATTACCTATTAATAAAGCAAATTCTTCTTTTGTGTTAATAATCATCAAGCTGTGCTAGACAAAATACATACTAGCATTATGTAGTTATGTGGATAAGATTCATGTGGACCAAATTCTTTGTAGTCCTGGAAATTGGAAAGACAGGCCATAACATTTCTGATATTTTGGGAGGCTGTACAGTGATATTAATTAGATTGAAGAAATATCGATGCTTTTCCTTTGAGTCTTGGTCTTTTTGGTACGGCCCAGATCGGTTTCACATTAGTCTGTTGTGCGAAATCTTAGCACATTTACATCTGTAGGTTGGATGTCTATAATTTCGCTCAAGCATTCTTTATAATCTGTGACAATTGCGTGAACTCGACGGTTTGGCTTAAAGGTTTTCAAGTTAAAACCATCAAGTTTCCAGTCCATGATAAATATCAAGTGAGTTATTTTTAGATTAAAATTTTGTCAATTTTTATATCAATGGTTTGACACTCTCTCTCTTGCTTGCATATCATCTTAATGACGGATCATGGAGTATGATCCGAAATGTTGATATAAAAAATTGACACAGTTTTAATTCAGAAATAGCTCACTTGGTTGTGAAGTTGTTTTTCTCTAGAGGGATTTGTAGGGTTTCTTGCATTTTTTTTAGTCTGTTTGAGGGAATTGTTGGATTATATATATGTATATTTTTTTTAATCCTTTTTTTTATATAAAGGTGGATTAGGATTGTAAATATATATATTTTTTTCGATTTTTTATAGTTATAATTGTGAATGATATAGAGAATGGAGTTTTAAAAGAATGATGAGGTAACGACCACGATAGTTATATATTTAGAATATAGATATTTGTTTAACTATTAATGTTGTTGATTTTGGATGTTAGTGATATGAGAATTATAATTTAATTGTCTACTATGTTGGTCAAGGGTTGGTTACCCTACTAGAGCAATATCTTACAACCTAGGTTAAACATGGTTGGGAGCCCCATGGTATCAAGCTTGTAGTGTTTAAAACCTTACAAAGGGTTTCCTTTTCTATTTTCATTTAAAGAATTACAAGAAGTTAATGTGCTCTTGAACCATTATAGTTGTTGGTTTATGTGCAACTCTTTTAGTGTTATTTTGGTGGATCTACAACTTAGGCTTCAAAAAGTTGCATGTGGATATGTTGAAAATATGAAAACAAGATCTAACTATCAAAGGTTTTGACAATACTAGTAGATAGTCTATGCCTTATTTTCTTTATTGTTACAACTAGAAAAATCAACATTGATTCACTATTCAATTTGATATCAAGGAAATTCAAATATAACATATTTAATTAGGTCATCCATGGATTCATACTATGTAATTTTTGCCATCTACTCATTGTTATTTTTAAATAACAAAGGAGCAATACTAGGGAAAAATAAGTGCTCATCTATTTAGTCATTGTGATATGGTTAATGTGCATAATAGTATTACAAAAAGTTAACAAACAAAATAGGTGCCTACACAAGTGAAAAAGAAACAAGAAAACCCCAAATAACAGAATCCCTCAAACAAGGATAATTTTTTATTTAGTGATGATTGGAGTACATTAGACTTCACACCTTGTGGTATTAGAGAATACAAGTTTGATCCTAAATCTTGTAACACGTATGCATTCTATATGGACACATCCATATATGGTCAACCACTACCTCCTAAGAAAAAGGGTGTTAATGAATCAAAATCATCTTGGTTTTAAGCAAATGATTTAGAGAGTGATACACATACTATTTCTTCATATGCTTCTCATAAATCATTTGATAAATCATATGGGCTTGGGTATATTATTATGCAAAAAAAGTGAATGGATAGGTCAAATATTTGGCACACATTAGCAATGTATTCTATAAATATTATAGTTAAATGGAAATAAATAGATATATTATTGATGATTTGAAGAAATAGTTTGAAGATTAAAAACATAAAGGAAAATATCCAACATCTATGATTTATATAAATTTGAGTTTTAATAATATATATTTTTATTCATTCCTACCAATGCTACTCGAGTTCATGTATTTGATTCAATTCATTATATTTCTATAGTGGCCTAAAAAATTGCCCCTATTTTTAGAATTGGGGCATCCTTTTGTCTCCAAATTCAAATATGTTAGTGTTGACACTTTATTATTTGTAATTCATGTGTCCAAGGTCATCTATCAAGATTTAATTTGTGGGAAATTGAATATGTAAGGAAAGCTAAGGTGCGGAAACAACTCTCCTAATGTCAAAACCTCAGGGAAGAATGTAGAGGTGCCTTTAAATTTTCAATTATAGTCCAATTAAGATACACTTGAAAGAAATAATAGAAACAGAGAAATTAACATACACAGATGAACACCAGATATACGTGAGAAAACCCTTACGGGAGAAAAACCCACCACACCAAGAAAAACCCCTTTGTATTACAGTAATGAAATTACATACAGAGTACGATCTTCACTCTCTGATGTCAATTTACAATAGCATAATCTTTGATCAACCTTGTACAAGAAACATTCCAGTTACAATGCTCTCTAAATTGAATTCACACTGATCACACTTCAAACTATTCATCCAACTATTTGCAGATTGTTCATCCCACTAATCGTCCAACCGAACATCATCATCAATCTCTGAGTATATCCATGTCGTCCCTGGTCTGTTGAACTTCCTCACAGGAACGGCCACAACAGTCTAACTTCCAACGGTTCTCATTTTTCTCCCTGATTGATCGAAGTCACACTACATAGGATAGTCTTTCAATCGGTCAAAGCATTCAAACAATATTCGCATGTCGGTGAGACACTAGTCGTGTCTCCCCAATGCCACAGCCCAACTGCCGATATCACCCAAAGTCATCACCTTCGGCAAGAGGTTACACCGAGTTCAAAAATAGTTGCTCAGACTTCCCCTTGTCGCCAAGACAATCATACCGATATCCAACACATGTAGCATTATTCGGCAAGACTATCGCTATCGATGAGACATCAGACCAAAGCACATAATAGTCGGTGAGACTACTGCTTTCACCAAGAGGTCACATCGATGTTCATACCCATTGGCGAGAGAACCAATTGCCGGAAAGAGTTCTTACCGAGGCCTTCATGTTACTCCGATGACTCCAAGTGTAACACTGTCGGCAAGACATACCATTTGTCGCCAAGAGTTCTTATTGAAGTCACATGTTACACTGATGATTCCAAGTGTATAACCATTTGGCAAGACATCTCTTGTTGGTAAGACTTCATATCGAATGTTCATATCTTTCTCCGATAACTGTTGTTGCCACAAGTCTCCCCAACAACCACTATGAACCATAGTCGGCAAGAGTTCTTACTGGGCGGAGAGAGATCACAACGACAAGAAATGTCATAGTGATAGCTCCAGTCAGTAAGACAACAACAAGGTCTTGACGACTTGAACATTCCACAAGGTTGCACAACTGCTAGTCAGCCAAACAATAAGGATATCATACCAACTTGGCTCTTTCAGAGGTTTCAGCCTGTGAGATTGAGGCACATTATTCCAATAGAATAATTGTGCATATAAATACCTAGTTATTGCATCATTTGAAAACTAAGTGAAAGGATCTAGCAAGAAGTGAACATCAAGAATAAGAATTATTGTCAAGAGCATTATCAAGAAAGTCAAGAGAAACATTTCAGAGATTTATTGCAACAATTCAAGATCCAAGCATCATATGTGAGTTTATTCACATATGTTTATGTTTATCATTGTGAAGGCTAACCCCTTTGTAGATCTCCAACAATTCAAGAAAATAAAGCAAGAAAGATCCAAAGCCTTGAGGAGATGTGTATGACTGCAGTCCTTCAAGGAAGCCATTGAAGGGTGGTGAGTTGCAACGCTTTGTGGATTCATCATTCCTTCCTATCATTTATCTTTTCTATCATTGTCATTGCCATTGTGGAAGTGGAAACACTAACATGAGGTTTGACTAAGGCAAGCCCCTAAATGGCACAACCCTTCCTCTCTTTTTGAATGTATAGGTTTCACATTTGAAGAGGATTGAAAGAAGCTTGAAGATCAATCATCCATTGTTGCAATAAAAACCTACATCTTGAAAACTCACAAAAACTCACAAAATTATCCAAGACAATGATCTACAAAATTTGTAGATGGAAATGGAAAGCTCTAATCTAGCACTAGAGGATTGTGAAAATAGATCTGGAATCCCTCTACAAGGACACTTATTCCCTATGACAAATTAGCCCTCCAAAAATAGGCTCAAATTTATATTACAGGTGTACAATGTCCTTCTCTATTCATTTCTGTTGCCTGAATTTGTTTGAGTTTTTTTGTTTTATGTATTTGCATCAGAACTTGAATTAACATTATTAGTGTAGTTGGATCATTGCATTTCATCCCTAAATTCATCCTAGATTTGATCAATGGTTGGTTGACTCACCTTTCAGGCTATAAGGACCAATCACATACCTTTTCTAAGTCCATCAAACCCCCACAATCATACCATTTTCCCATCTACATTCCTAATGATAAATGGAAAAAGGTGCCAAACACTAAAGAGTGCAAATCTCCAAAGGTGTTTCCCTTTTTCCAACATATCAATATGTATGTATGTATGCTTGTATGTATGTGTGTTTGTATGTATGTTTGTATACAATGTTTGTATGTATGTATGTATGTATGACCAATTTAAGGTCAATGAAATAATGAGTGTCGATGTCCAATCAATTAGAACTATGAGGGCATGTTTCTTGAAATAACTTTAACCTTCATGTTCTAGGGAGTGGAGATTCTACCAATGATCAATAATACTTTTGAAAAATTTTAGTGGTTGAAGATACCATTTACTTCCTTTATTCACCTTACTTGATATTTTAATCCTAGAGCTAGAATGAATTGAGGGGAGAACTAAATTATACAAATCTAATTGCCTCAAGAATTGAATATATAAAGGCGACATGACTTCCTCCAAGGATGTTTATTAGCTAATTTTTCTTTAACCAATCATAAAATCTTAAAATTATAATATTTAGACCAAAAAGCCTCTCAAAAGAATTCATTCAAAGGGAGGAGATGAAAATAGAAAGTTAGGTTTGGTCAATAGAGGTCTTGCACTATATTATTTCCAAGTTACAATGGTTATTCATGAGAACCACGCTATTCTAGTTAAATTAATCCTTCATGGACCTTATATCTCTTATGATAATCATGGATTATATCCTTCATGGAAGCTAAATTGATGAAAAAATCCATAATTATTGCATGCAACATTATCATCTCAACCTCTCTCTCTATTCAATCTCAACTTCTATGTTTCATAAATGTCACATGGCTCAAACTCAATGAATCTCTAAATATATTTAATAGAATAAAGTGGAACAACTTTAAATGTGTGAAATTTATTTTTAGTATATCTTTATTATGTGCATTGATTTTTCTTGTTATGTGTTTTTTTATATTTCCAATAATATATGACCAATGATTGGAAAATATTATCAAGAAAGGACTCTTTAGTATCATCTTTATCAAGAGGTTTAAATTAAATATAATTTATGTTTTATTGAGCTTAATTTAATCATTGTATCTAATAAGTATTCTATAGTGAAAAAAATAGCATTGAAAAGTACATAATTATCACATTTCCCTCTCATTTTGTACATACTTTGATAGTTAGACTATTTGTAAGAATGAAACATAGCTATTTTTGCCCCTTGTAACACAAATCATCCCAAAAACTACACATCATGACCCATATCAAACATTCACACTATCCTCAAATGCATTCTCATCCTTTCTTCCATCCACGATGCCAATGTATGATGCTTCTATCCTCCAAACAAGATCATGTGTTCTAGGATTTCCAAATTTGAATTTCACTTTTCTTATTCACTCTTCTCTCTCCTTCACTTCTAAAAGTAATAATTAACCTCCAATGTCAAAATTTTCAATCTACTTATAAAAGAGGATTTTAAATGGAAAATAAGTATAGGAAGAATGTATACAAGGAAGAAATACTTAGGATCAAAATATAGGGAATTCAAAACATTTAGGGACAAGAAAAACACATCAGTAGTGACTCCATTATCTAATATCCATAGTCATATAGATACAATCCTCTTGGAACCTAGGTTTCTTACATACCTCAACAAAGGTAAATACCATAATTAGCCCTAGGTATTCATTTTTTTCCTAGACAATTGATTACGAGTGTCGATGAAGAGTTGGAAATAACATAATCACATAGAGCAGTTAGGTTTGGTCGATGGAGGTCCCAATAGTTAATCCAATATAGAGGTCTATAGAAGGTGGAAAATTAATTGACATCACTAGCCTATATTTTTAGAGGTCAACAACATGATCAAATGAAATTCATAAATTATAAAGTAGATATCAACTTGAAATCAAATTAACTAAAATTACAAAGAATACTTACAAACTATGTAGAAACTTCAAGTCATTAAACATTTTTCAATTATGAAATACATTTTTTAATTTTAAAATTAAAAATTATCTATATTACCTGAGTAAAACTTTGATTACCACCTCCATTGCTAGGTGTTGCTATTGAAGGCCCAACATTAACCTATTCAACATCTAAAGTGAGATATAAGAATATGTTTCATATATTGTTCAACTATTCACATGTAATATTTATAATTCTTTACTAGTTACATACCTTTGCACTAGACATCATCATGTAATAGGGATGTGGAGGGTTGTTGGAAGTAGGGTGAACACTATGACCTTGAAATTTCATTGTAATAATTAAAATAATTTAGTTAATCTTGCATTTCAAAACTGAAATTTAATAAATTAAATTAAATGAACTTGATGACATTTACCTAACTATCAAAGCTGAATATATTACTTGGGAGAACATCTGTCATCACCATCTAATCTACTATAGATGTAGCTTGGGTACATACATCCTGACTATCCTCAAGATCATACATATAGAATGACCCACAAGCTTGAAAAACATGAGGTGGAACTAGACGCTTGGAAGACTCGCTTGCCTCACCCTAGATGCTAGATGCCTAGTATTTTTTATGAGGCTCTAAGTGAGTGAGCTAATTGACTACAAGGTATCCAAATCAACACTATACTTCACAACATAAGGGATAGTCACATGATCATAGTCTAGTCTAGTGAGTGGTCTCGCTAGCTATTGTGGGTCAAGACATAACCCCACTCTATCTTGTGCAGAGCCCCCACCCCTACCCTGGAACTCCATCATGTCAAAATAGTTTAGGATTTTATTGAGGAAAAAATCACAATAGAGTTTCCTCAAAAAATATTGTGGCACCTCAATGTTGTTGCATGGAGGATGGTCAAAAATCATCCACCACCTATCCCAAAATTTTTTATTTATCCCTTGGTGGTTTCACCAATGGATAGGGAACCACTTGCATGCACTGTGTAAGGGTTGATTCATTCTTGGGTTTGTGAATAGTGCACATAAGTCAGATTTCAAAATTTATTCACCTTTAAATTATTTATATGATAATTTTTTTGCTTAAAGTGTTTTAGCTTTTATCTCTTGTTAGACTAGATATTTATTTTCTTGCTAATTGAATCTACATGAGATATTATGGATTGTAATGATTGAGCAAGGGTGGTCCTATGTGAGTTTGTTCTTGTAGGATCTCTCAACCTTGCAATTAACTTAATTTATTTTTTGTTATTTTCAATTTGCCCCAATATATTTTCTTCTGTTCTTGGAGCATGATGAGGAATTCTAGGAGGTGTTTGTTGAGGTTGTTCTTCAGGAGGGATTTCATCATGAGGTGAATTAGGATTTTCAATATTTTGGGGTGCATTCACAATTCCTAAAAATGAAATAAATTTTCATCAAAAAACATATTCAATCTACCTATTTAATACAAAATTCACACTAAAAATTTGAAAGAACTTACTCCTTTGACCTCCCCGATGTCGTGGCAACATTTTTGGCAAAGAATCGGTGAAGATTTGACAAGAAAATGGGGTTCCTAGAATGTGAGCACACTTTGAAGGGTTTGTAGGCTATGGGCAGAGTTCTTATTTGACAAAAAATGATGAATGAGGGATGTTTTTGCTTTTTATTGCTTTAATAAGCAATAACATGAGCCCATTATAATGTACTTGCATTATTTCTTAGTGAAGTAATAATGCAATCATGTAATAATGTTTTCATGAGAGTTTCGAACATGAATTTGGAAAGAAGCTTGTTGAGAAAAAGAGATATGAGGTAGTCAAATATACTTTGCAAAGTGGAGGTGAAGGTTCTAGATGCGAGTTGGTTACAAAAGAATGCAGTGTTGCTGATTTTATTTCAGATTTTAAGGACAATATTTTCTACAAGTATGCAAGGCTGGGTGATCCCACAGTAGTGGTTTACAATTTTTGGCCAAACTGGACACTAAAATTATTATTTTTAACTAAATCTTCACATTTGGGCACTTATAGCGGCTAAACTATGAGGAATTTGAAGATGATGCAAACTAGAGTCTCACCACATTTTGTCTGTAGAATCTAAAATATTTTTTTCAAAATTTTTGGAATCAGATTGTACTTCTTTTTCCATCTCCCACAAATGGTTTAAAAAAAAAAATTTAAAAGTGACACACATCGTATAACGAATAACTTTTTTTCCATGAAGAATAAAATTCTAATTCTTTCGAATTTAGATTTGTAACTCTAATATCTAGTGCTTCCACTTGGTTAGATAGTTTTTTATTGAATTATTTTTCTTTAATCAGGTTTCAAAGTCAAACCAATTACAATTTAGACATAGCGCAACCGTATAACACATAACTTTTTTTGTATATATCGAAATTCATTTTTTATTTTTTTTGTTGGATCAAAGACCTCAATATCTAGTGCACTCATATTTTTCAATTTTTTTTTTTGATAATCTACTATTTTTCCACATGTGCAGAACAAAGACCTTCATTTTTTGGTGAAGAACCTATGTTTAATAAAACTAAAAAAACAAATATATAATAAAATCAAAACATATAAAAAATATATTTGTTGGATAGTTCGTTCTAAGGACTATCTGATTCTAGAAGGGTTTCTAAAGAATTCTCCATTTTCATCCTCAACCTGAGCTCCAAAGCATAAAAAATAGACATTTTTTGTGTCTCAGGAGGGGGATGAGGGGCAAGGGGGGTTCAAATGAACCCCTAGGGGTTTGAGTAGACCCTTAGAGGTTTGCTCGAACCAAGGTTCAACTGAACCATGGTTCAAGCAAACCTCTTCAAGGGGGTTTGCTCAAACCCCCTTTTCTATGCATTTGTTTTCTTTTTTGGCAGCCAAAATTTAAAGGGGTTCACTCGAACACTGGTTCGAGTGAACCCCTAATGCGTTTGGTTGAACTAGTAGGTTTGTACGAACCCCCAAAATAACTTTTTTGCTTTTCGGTCATTTTTTGTGAGTTTTCCTTCCTCACTTGAATTGTAAACCACTATTGTGGCTTCACCCATAGTCAAAGGTCTTAGTGGTTGGATCAACAATTTAGGATGTGTAAGGAATCTTTTCCGATGGAAACTATTATATCAGTGGTTGATTTTGTAGAAAACTACACATTGCAACCACAAAACAAGGTACAATCTTAGTATTACAATTCCATTCAGATTGCTATTTTGTCCACATAACGTTTAGACATGCACTTGATAGTATAGAGAAGGATCGAAAGATAATCAAATAGTATCATTTTTATATGAGTGATGATAGATCTCACTCATCTGAGTATGTCCAACATTGTTTTGAGAATTTTTTTGAGTTCTTGTAGGAGCATGATATAGCATTGGGCCAACATCTAATTTGGTCAGATAATTGCACAGGTCAATTCAAGGTAGCTCTCTTTATGCATCTACCTCATATTTGGAGTTTTTTTGAAGCTGAACATGGGAAAGGGGACTATGATGGAGCAGGTGCATGCAGAAAGAGAGCTCTAGTTAAGGAGCAATTGAAGATTTCAGGAGCAAAATTCAGCGATGCATGTTCTATTGTTGATTGGTGTAGTTCAACATTGTCACAGGGAGGGACACTTGATTCAACAATGCACAGATTCTTTTGGTTCATTGAGGAGGGTACAATGGGAGGCAGATTGGATTGTCATACAATCAAAGATTCTTCAAAGATGCATTCATTTCGAAGCTTAGATGCAGACACATGGACCATTTGGACACGAGAGTTGTCTTGTTTTTGTCAGAGTTGTATTCAGTGCAAGTGTGATCAATGCGAGTCAAGTGAGTGGGTGGATACATGGGTACCACAGTATCTAACTTCTTTATCTCAAACAATATCCATGACAAATGACAATGGAAAGTTTAGTTGATTATGACTTGCTTTCAGATCTACTATAGCCAGGACATGCTTTTGTAGTTGTTGCACCACAGGGGAATGAAGAGAGATCAAACTATTGGTTGGCTCGATGTGTGTGGGTAAAGCATAAGCTAACACAATAGATGGAAGATGATGATGGTTTCATGTAGCCTACAAGTTCAGTTGTGGTTGCAAGAACTTGGTTGTGAACATACATGATTAGAAAGAATGGCATACTTGCATTTGAAGACTACGAGAAACACAAAACCATTCTCATGTATTCACACCTTGTTATAGCAAAAAATGTTAAGTTGTTGAAGCATCATGCTAGACCAAAGACAAAACAACTATGGACACTTAGTAATGCTGATCATGAATCAATATTGGATACTCTTAAGCAAAGAGATGACCCTTTAGGCACACTTGAATAACATTTTCAAGAATGGAAGGTACAATTCTTATGTTCATTATGATTAAGTTCATTAGTGTTCTTTATTTAATACTGATATTTTATATACTATTGCAATGCAGGTGTCTTTAATAATGATATTTTGTATGCACTTTTGCAATATTTTTGGCAAGATTGATCATGGACCTACTGCAACAATAGCCAGCTCTGATCCTTTCAGAGAAGTATGCAACATATTAGAACAATATAGATTGGTTATCTAAGTGTATTTTGTAGTTTGCATCACCAACTCATCATCACTCAGGTTGTTTAGATTAATATAGATTTGATAGTCTAAGCATCTTTACTATTGTGACAATATAGATTTCTCATTTTCCCACTTTTGTGATATTCCTGACACAATTGATCATGGACCTACTGCAACAATATCTAGCTTTGATCCTTTCAGAGAGGTATGCAACATATTACAACAATATAGATTGGTTATTTTAAGCATCTTTTATAGTTTTCATTACCATCTCATCATATTTTGTGTCATTTAGAATAATATAGATTGGTTATTCTAAGAATCTTTTATAGTTTGCATCACCAATTCATCATCATTCAAGTTGTTTAGATTAATATAGATTTGTTAGTCTAAGCATCTTTTCTATTGTGACAATATAGATTTCATTTTCCCACTTTTGCGATATTTTGGCATGATTGATCATGGACCGCACAACAATAGCTACTTTGATCCTTTCTAGAGAGGTATGCTAAAAAATTACAACAATATAGATTGGTTATTTTAAGTGTCTTTTATAGTTTGCATTACCATCTCATCATATTTTGTGTCATTTAGAATAATATAGATTGGTTATTCTAAGCATCTTTTATAGTTTGCATCACCAATTCATCATCATTCAAGTTGTTTAGATTAATATAAATTTGTTAGTCTAAGCATCTTTTCTATTGTGACAATATAGATTTCTCATTTTCCCACTTTTACGATATTCCTAGCATGATTGATCATGGACCTGCTACAACAATAGGTAGCTTTGATCCTCTCAGAGAGGTATGTGATATATTACAACAATATAGATTGGTTATTCTAAGCATCTTTTATAGTTTGCATTACCATCTCATCATATTTTGTGTCATTTATAATAATATAGATTGGTTATTCTAAGCTACCTTGATGGTTTGTATAGGTGCTTGTCAGTCCAAAATGTGAACATACTACTATTGTGGAAGACTGTGCCCTGAATGCCTCTAATAGGAAAATTTTGTAAAATTTGAATTCTCAAATTGGAAACAATGTAAAAAGATCATAATTGTGTATGGGCATAATCTATACCCAGTGATGTTTTTTGAAATATGGGTCAAATGTTTGACATTGTATAAAGGGTATGTTTAAAATGTAAAGGGGTTTGTATTTTGGAAACTCATAGGTTGAATTAATCATACAGGTGTATGATTTGTTACTGTTATTGGGACAATTCTGTAATAAATTTTTGTACTTAATCAAGCTACAATTGAAGGTTTTATTCCTAGTTCTTTCTTGTTGGTATGCTCATTTGAACTAGGTTTTGTAATATCTCCTATTTATATATAATAAACTATAGTGGCTTGCCACTTTTGCTCCTCAAATCCAACTTGGGCGCAACTTCATTTTTAGCAACTTTCATAAGGGTTTTAAGGAAATCAATGTTTCCAACCTTTCCACACCCTATAAATTCATCAAACACATCTATTAGGACCTGCACAAGCTTGATCCAACCTTAAATCTTGTTGCCCCCATGTTTCATTGACATTAGCAAGTTGTAACCACCATTTTTGGTGTAGGAGCACCTACACCACAATATCATTCTGGATCATTTCAATGTGTAAAGTGTTAATATTTTGAGTTTTTGTCTTTAATGATATCTAATAGGATCAATGGTCATGTATTAGGAGTTTTTAGGTTTTAGGGTAAAAAAAAATGGAGATCCCAACTTGTCCTAGTTGCTGCTTTGTAGCCTTTGAAGGAAAAATTAGTAAATTTGTTTAGGGACAAGCAAGAATAGTGTTTTGAACATGTAATGATGCTATTTCAAGCCATTAAGTGAGGTCTTAGTAAAATTAGAAGTGGAAAGGTGCAACATTTCATTATGAGTCATATTAATGTGAAAAATGTTTGTATTTTAGCCTTCAATGGTCATTAAGGTTTCAAAAGTCAGTTAAGATTGGTGGTTAAAGGAATTGGGAGTTGGATTCCAAGGAATAGAAATGTAATTAAGGCCTTTAATGGCTCAAGACATGTTTGGTTGAAGGATTTTTTTTCTTTGAATCAATAAAGTTTCAATTGCTTAGTTCAGATTTTACTGTTTTTCTTGTGTTTTCTTCCTGTGCACAGGCCATTCAAGCATTTTTGTATAAAAAATTTATGTATAAATGTTAGTACATGTCTTGAACTTATTCTTACTTCTTAATGGAGGGTTTCTTTATTCATTTTGTGCCTCAAAACTCAAACTTTCTCTAGACGGGTTCCTGAACAGGGGAATAAGAGTTTTGCAATTTTAATGGCTCGAATCTCATCCCACCTACTGTGTGCAAATGTGACTCGGTGGGATGAGTTGGTAGGGATTAGGAAATGATATTTCAAGAGTGGAAGGTGTGGAGAACTGGGTTTTGAAATAAAATGAAGAGTTAAAGGTCTAAAAATGGTGGTGTTTTTTCACTTGAAAATAGAGTTTTTACCCTAGGGTTTGAAAAAATTTCTGAGATACCACAAGTTTCATTGTTTTATAAGAATATTGGGGCCTAAATAAAGGTTTCTAAGGTGGTGGAAAATTCTGAGAGGTTGTGGAAGTGCTACATCCAATAAATCCTCAAGAATTACACTAAAAACAAGGGTTTTTGATTTGATGGTTACAGGTCCGTAAAAATGGAATCTAATTGTAGAATATTTGTTTTATTGGAAATTTATTTGCTTCCCCAATGTTTCAGGGGTTTGTGTGGTGTTTGAAGGTATGTTGCTTTGCATTTTTGGGCTAATTAAGTAGCCTTTTCAAATGTGAATGTATAGGAAGTCAACGTTGGTCCAAAGGAGTCTATGTTGTTTCTCATATATGTTGTGTAACTTGGATATGGGTGTTTGAATCAGTCATGTGTTGGTCTGGTGTTTTGGAAAATTGTGGAGTAATTGGGCAAAAACTAGTTTCTCACTATTACAAGGGTTTAAGGGGGTTAAAGAGGGAAATGTGTATTTAATTGCTTGTCAAGTTTTAAGGGAGTTTTGGAATTTCCAAAGAGGTCAGAATAATCTTGTTAGATTCCTCAAATAGGTAGGTTGCAAAGAGTTTGTGATTGTGCCCTTGTGTCTGCATCAAATTTTCACCTACTTTCACTCAATTTTGCCTTGCATGGCAAATCACCAACTCAAGTAAAAATGTTTCCAGCTCTCAAAACTCCCATAGTCACCTTATATAGTCCTAATAAAATCTACCATGGCCATACTGTCCAGCTACAAACCGTACAATAGATGGTATGGTGTTTTAGCACTTTGGACTGTTAAGGGAAATCATCAGTCCAATGTAGCTTGGAGTGATTTAGCATATTTGGATGCAAAAGAGGACCATCCCTAGCATAAAATTACCCATCCAGACGTGTTGGAATAGTCTGTTTGGTTACATGAGTTGCTGAATGAAATTTGCACCACTTTGCAACTTTACACTGCTTGCATCTGACAACTTTTCCCTCAGCTGAAAACTTTCCACCATGGGAAAACGCCTCTGAGATAGAAAAAAACTGAGAGGTTATTGTAGATGGGAAAAAAATGATCCCATATCCTCAAACAGAGAGTCTGTAAATGTTACGGTTTCCGAGAAATAGCCCTTCAAAGATTGTTGCCTTTTAGCACTTTGGACTCTTAAGAGAAATCATTGGTCCAATGTAGCTCAGAGTGATTTGGCATATTTGGTTGCAAAATAGGACCATCCCTAGCTTAAATGTACCCATCCAGATGTGTTGGAATAGTCTGTTTGGTCATATGAGTTGCTGAATGAAAGTAGCACCACTTTGCAAATTTACATTGCTTGCATTTGACAACTTTTCCCTCAGCTGAAAACTTGCCACCACAGGAAAAGACCTCTGAGACATCAAAAACTGAGAGACGTTATTGTATATGGGCGAAAAATGATCCCATAGCCTCAAACGGAGAGTCTGTAAATGTCACAGTTTCTGAGAAATAGCCCTTCAACGATTGCCACCTTTTAGCACTTTGGACTGTTAAGGGAAATCGCCAATCCAATGTAGCTCAGAGTGATTCAAAGTATTTGGTTGCAAAAGAGGACCATCCCTAGTGTAAACGTACCCATCCAAACATGTTGGAATAGTCCGTTTGGTCGTACGAGTTGCTGAATGAAAGTTACACCACTTTGCAATTTTACACTGCTTGCATCTGACAACTTTTCCCTCAGCTAAAAACTTGCCACCATGGGAAAATGCCTCTGAGATAGCAAAAAATGAGAGAGGTTATTGTAGATGGGCCAAACATGATCCCATAGCCTTAAATGAAGAGTATGTTAATGTCATAGTTTATGAGAAATAGCCCTTCAAAGATTGTTGTCTTTTAGCAATTTGGACTCTTAAGGGAAATCGCCAGTCCAATGTAGCTTAGAGTGATGCGGCATATTTGGTTGCAAAAGAGGACCATCCCTAGCGTAAACGTACCCATATGGATGTGTTGGAATAGTTTGTTTGGTTGTACGAGTTGCTGAATGAAAGTTGCACCACTTTGCAACTTTACACTGCTTGCATCTGACAACTTTTCCCTCAGTTGAAAACTTGCCACCATGGGAAAACACCTCTGAGATAGCAAAAAATGAGAGAGGTTATTCTAGATGGGCCAAACGATCCCATAGCCTCAAATGGAGAGTCTGTAAACATCACAGTTTTTGAGAAATAGCCCTTCAAACATTGCTGCCTTTTAGCACTTTGGATTCTTAAGGGAAATTGCTAGTCCAATGTAGCTTAGAGTGATTCAACGTATTTGGGTGCAAGAGGACCATCCCTAGTGTAAACGTACCCATCTAGATGTGTTGGAATAGTCTATTTGGTCGTACGAGTTGTTGAATGAAAGTTGCACCACTTTGCAACTTTACGCTACTTGCATCTAACAATTTTTCCCTCAGCTGAAAAATTTCCACCACAGGAAAACACCTCCGAGATAGTAAAAACCAAGAGAAGTTATTGTAGAGGGGCCCAAAATGATCCCATAGCCTCAAACAAAATGTTTTTAGGCATCACAGTTTCTGAGAAACAGTCCGTCAAAGATTGCTACCCTTTTGCACTTTGGACTCTTAAGGGATTTCACTAATTGAATGTAGCTAGAATTGCTTTGGCCGATTTGGGTGCGAAAGGGGACCATACCTAACCTAAACGTAACTATTTGGATGTGATGGAATAGTTGGTTAGGTCATATGAGTTGTAGAACAAGATTTATTTATGTAGTTACAAGTAGTTTTTCAAGCTCCAATTGAACTCCAACGCTGATTTTCGTGTGAAAAAAGCCATGAGACCATACCTTGTTGCTTTCTTTTTAATCGAAACTAGTGGGCAACAGAGTTAACTTCTTCATATATTTAGCATTTGAGATTGCAAGAAAACATCAAAATGGCTAGTGTACTAAATAAATTCTTATGATTTCTTAAGAATGCTGATAACTCTACTCAATTGGCTTCTTTTTTCAAAATCATACAAATTGAACCTTGGCATCAATATACTTTGTATATCAAGCAACCACAATTCAAGTTTCAATGATGAATATTTATCATGCATGTTTTAAATGACATTCAATTTTATGGTGGTTTTGTTGTTTATATGATGTTATGTGATATTCTAATCTTATTTCATGCTTCTATGCTTCATATATATATATTATTTTTACAATTTTTTTTTACTAACGAACCCAAAATGAACTGAACCACTCCAAAATTTTTTTTAGCCAAACCAGTGAACCAAACCCCTGAACCCAAATAGGTAACTTAAAGTTTGTAAGTCAGTTATTGGGAGTTGGTCGGTTGTTTTGTGTGGGGGAGAGTCTTAAAAAAGGTTGAGGAAGTCATTTTGGGGATTGATGAATGTAATTTTGTAAAGAATCAATAAGATCATTTTGGGGGAAGTAGGCTTGAGACCCCTTTAAAATTGGTTTGAGTGCTTTCTTTTCATTTTTTGTGAGTTTTGTGGTGAGTAGTGAACCCAGATTTGCATTTTTGAGTAAATTATGAATTATTGAATCCCTCCACCTACTGTATCTTTCATGTGGCTCAGTGGAGAGGATGTGTACAATGTGATTTGAATGTGTTCAGGTCCATTTAAGAAAGGAGAAATGATTTGTGAGTCTTGGAGTTGCTGTCCTAAGAAAATCATTGCTTAAATTACATGAAAATGAAGCTTTTAGCCTAGGGTTTGTTAAAATCAATGAGAGTGGGGAAATTTCTTTAATGTTTAGGATTATTGGGGTCATAATAGAGGTGTATGAGTTGGTGGCATGGTCGGGGGAGTTGTGCAAGTGGGACTTTCAATAAACCCTATGCATTTGCATGGTAGACAAACAGTTTTATGGGACATCCTGCTAAAGGACCTGTAGGTGTAGAATTATATTAGAATTTGTTGTTTTATGACACAAATCAAGATTGTTTGGGGTGTCCTTGTGAAGATCAAGTGTTTAAAGGGCACTCACTTTGTGAAAGATGGCTAATTCACTAGCCTAGGACATGGGTATGTTATTGGTTCTCAAATTTGGTCCAAATGAGTCAAGGGTAATTTTCACATATGTTTTCACCCCCACTTTGCATCAATCCATGGCTTGTTTGAAAGCACTTGTTTTAGGATTTTAGCCATAACAACAAGCCAATGAACTATTTGATAAAAAGCTTTGGTACACATGTATGAAAAATGTCGTGGCATAGACAAGGCAGTGAATTGGTTAAAAAAATTCCTCAAAGAAATGTTGTCTCATAAAATTCCATGACAAGCAAATGCAATTGACAGTTGCTCCTAGTTATTAGTTATGTAATGTGAAGTAATTGCATAAATGCTTAGGTTGACTTTGTAGAAACTATATTGTAACTGATTTTTTTTCATCTAACAACATCTAGTTTTTAGTTATGCAATGTGAAATAATGCTTTGAGTTTGAAAGATGTGCAATGCAATGTAATCAACAATATGAATATAAACTAAATAAAACAACCATTCTTTTTTATGCTCTTGTACATTGATATTTAACCATTGCTCACTTGATTAAATTTTTAAAGATTTTAATCATTCACATGAGGAAGAAATTAAATTTTGATTGTCAACTTCTATATATCAAATTATCCAATAATCTTGAGTGTATCTCCATATACAAAAATGGCATCAACACCAACTCAAACAAAGTCTTACAAAATGTGGCATATGCCATCTTGATGTCTATTCAAAATTTACATACCAAAATGTCTATCTCATCCTAGAAACTACTGGTGGATCATCAAAATGGAGCCTCTTTGTAGCACTCGTTGGCTTTGAAGGTAGCTACACAAGAAAAATTCCAACCACAATTGAGATTAGTTATACTATATGATTTAAAATCAAATAATTAACATCAAAATCAATATACATTGAATTATAATTGAACTCTAAAATTGTAATCTTGATTACCTAAAATATTCGTCTCTTCAAAGGGTCAAGAGTCCTAGAATACGCCCCTCTCAAAGAACCGACCAAACCAACTTTTTTAATGTCAATATATATATGTGAACAAAAACATAAAATTGATCCAAGTTAGCATACACTTGTCGGTAATAGGAACATATAAATACCAAACACAAAATAAAATAAACACATACCTCTTTAGGCTGATCTTTTTCTTTATCTCCTTTAGGTTTTGACACCTCCTCCTTAAGGTAATTTGAGTTCAATTACCTTCCCCTTATCTAGCATTGCACTTCCATAATCAAGACAAGGTTGCACCTTGCTCACACTTGTCAACAACGACGTATAGCTCATAACTTCCTGCACATAAAAAGGATGAGTACATATGAAACTACCAATCTATGTTGATGTATGCATAATCAATATAAGATCTTAAAATTCTTAATTCTATTGAGTTTGAGTTCAATTACCATCCCCTTATCTAACATTGCACTTCCATAATCTGGACAAGGCTGCACCTCACTCACACTAGGTTTTTTCCTATAAGAGGAAAATAAGATAAACATATAAGTTATTATATAATTTCATTTATGACAATTCAAATGACAAAAAAGTATATAATAAAAAAATGTAAACGAGTGAGTGCAAAAATATATACTGTGTGCATGTCGAGGCCAAATGAAATGGCCCTAAGGGTGCTATTAGTCACCTATGCGAGCTCCTCCTCAGACATCAACTGTTAAATAGACCATGTAAATAAATATTAGTACATTATACTATCTCTTATTAATATTCATTTAGAAACAAATGCAAGTTATAAATTTACAACTTAAATCTTACCTGTGTCACTAGTCCAATGTCGCCCTCTCTAGTAGAAGAGGACTCTGTAGGGTGCGATCCACTCCCTTAAGTCTAATCTATAATGCCCACATTATGGAGGTCATAATCAGAAGTGTCCAAGGGATGCTCGGCGGGATGTACAAGAGGACCCAAGCATATCTGGCGACACATGGAGCTAGTATGTGGCACACAAATATGTGGACCTAATGAGGATGACATAGCAGCACTCGAACCATTGCCAACATCACCAGAATGTGGCTGAGCTATTGTAGAAGCATGTGAAACCAAAAGGCCACTCAAAGAGTGAATAGCCTAGATAGTTTGTGTGGCTGCATCTTGCATAATATTTGGATGATATACTAGAGGTGGCAGAGGAAGGGGAGGAGGGGGAACATATGGCCGTGGGACTACTCTAACTTCCCCTGGTCTATCCTAGGGCATACCTCCACTGACACCCTAGAAGGGTTTAATGTCAAAGTAATTGACATGATGCCCTAACACAAACTTAGCATATAATTTTTTAATAAAGTAAAATGGTATATCACAATTGTTGTTTAGTGGTTTATCAAAAACCATACACCAATGATCCCAAAAGTTATCTACAATGTCCCTATGTGTGCACAATTTTATATAAAGTTTTGGTTTATTAACATTAACTGGAAAACCAGTGCGGGGGTTAACAAATAAAGATGCTATTTGGGCTTTGGTTATTTTGAGATCTTTCACATCATCATAAGACAATCCACATCCATAATGTTCCCTCATGTCTTCTTGCCATGAATGAAAGGCATTATGTTGGGTGGAGAGGGTTTCTATATTTTTAATTGTATCCTTCAATGTGTTTGACATCTTGAATAATCAAGGGATTCTCTTATAAACTTCATAAATGCCCTTTAATTGCTGCAAATTTTCACCAATTAATTCTTCAATTGATGGCTGCGGAGGTGGTGGAGCATTTGGCATTTGTGCATTTTCATTCTCTGCTGGTGGATCATTTGGAATTTGTGCATTTTCATTCTCAGTAGCCATAATGCCTGATTAAAGTTAAAAACTAATTAATCTAATTGAAATTAGACAGTATAAATGAAAATATTGTAAAAATACCCTAGTTTAAAAAAAAACCAAAAAAACCCCTACTTTTAACAAAAATCTATAAAATTCTCTAATTTTTAATACAAATACATAAAAAACACAATTTTTAAATCAAAATCCATAAAAAAAATTCATTTTTAATCAAAATCCATAAAAACATTCATTTTTAATCAAAATCCACAAAAAACATTCATTTTTAATCAAAATCCATTCTAAACTCAATTTTTTCATAAAAATTCAATCAAAAACCCTATTTTGAAAAAAAATCCATTAAAAACTAACTGAAATTATACAAATCTAATTCAAAATTTGATCAAAGCAAAGAAAAATCTAAAATCTAACCTTTTCAAGATGGATATCAAATAAATCGGATATCTGATATGCAGAGAACTTCCTCACTATGCTCCTGCAACCTTTTTGAATGTGAAATGATTTTAATAGGCTCGAATTTTGTATAAATATGTTTGCTTCAAATCGGATATCCAATATAGAGATCTTGGTTTGGGAAATGCTTTCGAGGTGTGTACTGACACCCAAGGCACAAAAAAGTCAACTCAACATTTTCGCCTTTTTGGGTCGATGAAAAACATAATTTTTTCCCCATTGCCACTTTTTGGCCCATCATGATCCTACACATACCCATGAGGCCAAACCATTGATATAATGTATATATCTTTGCCACATCTAACACATGGGAAAGAAAGGGGAAGGGTGGGTAATGATGGATGGGATGAAGGGCGATGGATGACACTAATCAAGGATCAAGATAAGGTGTGATAATTTTATCATGGATGGGTGGATGGATGATATTTTATTAGGATATGGAAAGATGGAAGGGTGGATGATGGAGAGGTGACATCCTAAGAGATGGTGGATAAAGGACTACAACACATGGTGCCTATTTCTAGGTTTTCACCATGATACATATTCAATGTGCCACTAAAGTGGTTTTCACCTATGGAAAGATTATTTCTCTTTACTATTTTTTGGATTTTCTATTTTTTTTAGAGTTTTTGTATCTTCTACTCTTTTTTTGATTTTTTTGAA
The DNA here is from genome assembly GCA_007258455.2 of Sequoia sempervirens. Lineage (NCBI taxonomy): Eukaryota > Viridiplantae > Streptophyta > Pinopsida > Cupressales > Cupressaceae > Sequoia > Sequoia sempervirens. The sequence goes on from VDFB02072274.1 coordinate 115,908,306, forward strand.
AAATGAGACCTAATTATGCTATGATCAAGGTGGATGTTCTTGGATAGATGGATGAATGTGGATGGTATGACAACAAAGATATATGATGGCTTGCATGTTAGATGCAAGGAGCTAAGGTGTGGTCACTAATATGTACATTACATGGGCCTTCATGCATCACACACATAAAGGAGTCTGGGAACCCTTTGGATTATATCACATCAAGGGGTTGTCCTCAGAGGCTCATAGATCTACATAGCCAAGGATAATGGAAGATGGATGTGTGGATATGGGTGGATTGGGTGAAGTGTATGGATTGGATGAATATGATGAGGATGAAGACTTAAGATAAAAAAATCACTTCTTGATATATTGCTTTGATAGATGTCCCTAGTTATTTTGGATGTTAAGGAATGATTGGAGATTGAATTATGATTTTTCTTGTATATATGCTTAAATTTGATTTCTGTAGAGTCCACAAGATTTTTATTTTTATTTGGAAAAGAGGAATTTTCTTTGCTTTACTTTCTTTGATTTGATTTTGGATATCCATTTGATATAGGATTTTTTATTTTAATTTGTATTGATAACTTAGTTATTTTATGATGATTATTGTTGATCCAAGTCTAGGAGATTATTCATGACTATCCTCATTGGAATTGTTATTTTCAAAGGATGCTTGCACATATTTTGTAGGTGGAAAATTAGGCTTAGTAGGCACAACATTAGATGAATCATACCCTAACCCAAGATTCTCAATATGGAAGGACTATAGCTTATATTCTTCAATGCCAAGTTCTTTAAGTTTAGCCTTGATCTTTGAGATAGATAAAGAGGTAGGTAGTGATGAAGGATCAATGCATAAGGATGAAAATGATATAGTATTTGTAGGACAATGTTGTGAAGAGCCATGATTGCTTTGTAAGAATTTACAATGCTTGAATAGATTTTGATCGACATGGATAGTCACTTCAATTCTATTGTGATGGAACTTTATGCATTGATGGAGTGTAGATGGAATGAATTACATGGAATGGATCCATGGGTGACCAAGAAGGATGATGTATGGGAGGTCAAGGTCTAGAATTTGATAAGTAGTTTCAGCTATAACTAGTTTGATCTATCGGGTCAACTTTATAGAGCATTTAGATTCATGCTTAGCTTCATCATATGCCTTGATTGTAATTTTTATTTGGGTATCAAAAACATTAAAAAAATATCCCATTTTTTTAATTAGAATTGAACGGTTGATTTTTGGCTCCTATGGACACCTCTTGCTCTTCTAGGGTTTTTCACCTAAAAGGAGAGAGATAGGAGCAAAAATGCTAATGGTAAATTCAAATTATGCAATGTGTGATGTTGTCTAAGGGTGAAGCCACATAAGTGGTTTACAACTTTGAAGAGGAAGGAAATTTGAGAAAAAATGACCCCATGGCAAAAAAATTGGTTTTAAGGTTCGCATGAACCTACATGTTCGACCGAACCATAAAGGTTCGACCGAACTAGGTCTCGAAAGGACCATTAACTATTGGGCCCACATTTCCAAAAAATAAATGAAAAAATGATATTAGTAATTAAATGAACCGTGGTTTGAATGAACCCTGCCCGCTAGAACCCCTTTTTTCCCTAATTTTTTAATTTGTTCACACAAAAAACCTAAAATTTTACGCTTTCAAGCTCCGGTTGGGGATGAAAATGGGGGAATATTTAGAAACCAAAATTGGAATCAAGTAGCCTTCAGAATGAGCTATCCAAAGAATATAATTTTAGTATGTTTTGGTTTTATTATCTATCTATTTTTTAAGTTTTATTAAATATAGGTTTTTCATCTAAAAACAAAAATCTCTGCCTACTTCAAGTGGAAAATAGAAGATTATAAAAAAAAATTTAAAAAATATGAGTGCACCATACATGAAGCGTCCTGATCCAACAAAAAAAGAGAAGAATTTTGATACACAACAAGAAAAGTTATGCTGCTATAATGGTTAAGGCGCTTATGTCCGAATTGTCATTTGATTGACTTCAAACTTGATTAAAGAAAATATTCAATAAAAACTATCTAACCAAGTGGAAGCACTAGATATCGGAGTAGAATTCAAATTTGAAATAATTGAATTTTATCCTTTATGGAAAAAAAAAAAAAGTTGGCAATTATACCTGCAGGCTAATTTTAAAAATGTTGTTTTTTGAAAAAAACCAATTTTTGTGGGAGATGGAAAAAGAAGTGCAATCTGATTCCAAAAAATTTGAAAAAAATATTTTTAGAATCTGCAGACAAAATGTGACAAGACTCTAGTTTACATCATCTTCAAATTCCTTACGGTTTAATCGCTATAGGTGCTCGAATGTGGAGATTGTGTTAAAAAAAAAATATTAGTGTCTAGTTAGGCCAAAAAGTGTAAACCACTATTGTGGGATCACCCCTAACCTAAATGAAGCTAACTAAATACAATTGACTGATTTAAATGAATGGAAACAAATACAAAAGTGAAATTTAAGTTATGTTTGAAAACACATTGTGTAATGCAAAAATGAACTAAATGAAGAAAATATGCAGAATAGAAAGAAAAGGGATGAATATGAGTGCACCTGGGTGAAGTATGATGACTCTAGAATATTTTGGATGTTGGATGAAATCACTGATTTTTCATAGTGGGACTCATTCACCCAGGGTGGCAAATTAGTCCTCCTCCTAGTGAAAAACTGTTGGAAGAAAATTTATGTCTATCGGGATTTGGAATATGAAAAAAATTAGATTTTTAGTCCTAAGGTGGGACTCATTCACCATAGGTGGCGAATCAGTCCTCTCCCAAATTTTTGAAAAATTAGGAGACAACTCTGCAACACCAGATCTGGAAATCACTGCTTGTCGGGTTGTCGAAGTCAATTATGTAGGAAACAGACATAAAACCTTCTCCAAGCTTGAAATAGACTTGATTTGACTTGAAGAACCTAATTGAATTGTTTACCAATCTTCAACACCAAAAATCTTGTCAAATATGCACACAAAAGGTTGCAAACAAACATGCAATAGGGGAAAAATGGTTTAAGGTTAGTGAATAGGGGTTTTCCTTGGTCAAACCCCACTTTTGGTAATCAAACCCTTAATGAAATAATGAAATGAAAAGGAATGATAAAATATCAACATGCAAATGATATCAACTTACCAAACCCTTGATGATGCAAGTTTGAAGTAATGTCAATCGATGCTCCAAAGTGCTTGAATAGTTCTTGAAAAGATGTTGTAAAATGGTTGAATGCTTGAAATGTGAGATGGAATGCTTGAATGGATGAGGAGATGTAAAATGAGGTGAAAATCACTTATTTATACACACTTGTGCCTTAGTTACCCATTCATACCTCATCACAGGCTGACATTAAGTGTTCTCAAATAAAATCCTGAAAGGAAATTTAAAATATTTTGAATTTGGGGCCAAGGGGGACTCATTTGCCACCCATGGCGAATGGGTCCCACCTAGGACTTGAAAATGTGTGTCAGGAAATATGTTGCATTTAATGTTGTTTATCAGGATAATGCTAAAAAATACACTTAATTAAGCATAAAAGAGCATAAAGGGGTCAAATAAAGCATGATAAAGGGATAAATAGTGAAAATATGCCTAGAAAAGCATGAAAGCTTGTTACAAGACTTTACAACACTTCAAAATAGGACTTTTTGATGAATAAAAAGGTGATTTTTAGGTGAATTGTAATTAATAGAGTCTAGAAGAATGTAGAAATGTCTTACAACACTTCACAATACCTTCACAAGATGTCGTTCTTTGAGTTTTAGTACCTAAATAAGCATGTTAAAGCCATGTTGCAACATAAAACCAAATAAAAATAGTTCCAACACCATGAAACAAGACCTAAAAGGCCATGAAAATGACAAGGGGCCATTTTTGTATGGAAAATTTAGCCCCCACTTTAGTGAGAGGATGAACTTGCTTCAAACTCACACTAAAGTAGCCATGAACACTGAGAAGAGGGTTCAAATGCACTTATGCTAGCAGGATGGAATGATAACGATCAAGAGGGATGATCAAGCCCCCGGGATGAAGATCCCATGGAAAACTAGACACAAGTAAAAAGGAACACATAAGTGTTGAAATGAATTAGATGAAGCTTCGATCATCAATCCAACTAGTTGTGGATTAGATCTAGGTTGATTGTTTGAAAAAGAGAATGTGTACTCACTCTAGGGCCATGAAAATTTAGACTATCTATGGGGTGAGAAGGCCCAAATTTACTCACTTTGGGGCCACAGAACTAGTTGTTCGCAGGGTGAGAAAGCCCAAAAAGGTAAGATACATATACTAGTTGGTATGCACTCACAAACACAAAAGTGGCAATGGGGAAAAGTTATGTTGCTTGGTGGGCTTCCTGCTTAACCATATTAAAGTTATACCCATTGATAACTTTAACAAGGTGCCACAAAAAAATGTTATGAACAAAAAGAAAAAGGTACCACAATCATGCAAGTTACGTTATGCAAGGTGGAAAAAAGGTAAAATGCAAAAATGTAAAATATAGAAGTTCAAAGGAGTCTTGTTCAGTTCATGCAAGGTCAATCACTTAGGGATCATTGTGTCTAATGTATCCAAAAGAGGACCAATCAAAGAATAGTATATTCACAACTTAGGGGATGCAGTGCATTGCATCAGGCCGCAAAGAGGAATGCAATATGCCAAGATATGCCAAGATAGATCACACTTATGAAGGACATCACACCCAGTGTCATCCACAATGTGACAAACACATCATATAAATGGAAAGGCTACACTAGGAACCAAAAATGCAAATGAATTAATGGTAATTTATGCCCCCCACTTTAAAGGAATTTCTACTCATCGTTCTGTGAGCAATTACTTTAAAGTAGAGAAGAAAAGAAAATGAAAAATAAAACAAGACATGAGAGCCAACCTAGAAAGCCCTATGCCAAGTCATATATTTCAAAGTTAGGTTGCATCATGTCAAGGAAAAATGAAAAAAAAGGGAGCAGAAAAGAAAGCATACCAAACACATAAGGGATTTATGGATTTGGGGTCAATATGTTCATTGCTGCAATGTGTCTATGAAAGAGCGCGAAACTGTCATCATTCCCCAAAGTACATAGAATTGGAAGAATGACACAAGGAGACATTTCAGTCTCAATGCCTTGCATCATCCCCAAAAGGAGAACAAAAAAAAAAAAGAGAAAAAGAAAAAGACCTTGTGGGTAAACATGGAAGAGACATAGGGCATCTCTACACTTTGTGTCATCCCCAAAAGGAAAACACAAAAAAAGAAAAAAAGACAAGGACCTTTTGGGTCAACATGGAAGAGACATAGGGCATCTCTACGCTTTGCATCATCCCCAAAAGGAAAACACAAAATAAGAGGAAAAAGTACAATGTACGATGAATAGAAGAATAGAGGTACAAATTGAAGTGTATGAAGAGAGGGAAACATCAAACACATGATACATGGGAACACGATACACACCTAAAATTAAAACAAAAAGGAACAAGTAATGCAAATGTAAGTCAACCATTAACTAAGTTATTGGTTTCTCAATCTTATAAAGATAAGCGGAAAAGGAATAACATAGTTAAGAGACAAAGACAGGTGCATTACAAGGACAAGGCTAACAACATCTTTTCCTACACAATGTGTAAAGGAAAGAATGAGCTGAGGTGGGTGATATGAAAGGATCATGCAATAGTGAGAATAGGGAATTCTACAACTATGGAATGATGAGGGGATTTGGTTGCTTTAAGGTATGATGGGGAAATAATCGGTATTAGTGAAGTGATACTTATCTAGTATTTCCTTAAATGTCTAACATTTGTCAGTGCGATGGCCAAGGATGCGATGATATTTGCAAAATGCAATTTTAGAGTCTTTTAGATGAATAAATGACCTATTCATAGGTGGTAAAAGTATAAGACCTTTATTTAAGAGCAGTTGAAGTTTCCTTTCACATTCAAGTGGAGGATGTGTGGGAAAATTGATCTTTTTGAGTTTTTAAGGTCATTTTCACTTGCTAGATTCACCTTGTTTATGAATAGAAGGAGGAAGAGGACCCATAGGGATCCTAACATCCTTTTCATTAGAAGGAGATAATGGTTTTTCATGTGGAAGGAGAATTTTTAAGTTAGGAGGAGCATCCAAGATCACTGTACTCGCATCCTGAAGTCTCTTGGGTTGAAAAGGATGTCTATCAGGATGAGAAGGATCTTGATATTAGTCCTATTATGTGTGCTTCAGTTGATTTTTGTTCAAGAAGTTGATGGATGTTATGTTCATTTTTTGTGTCACAACCTTGCTTACTTAAGATAGTGAATCTTTTACCATATGTCTCTTGAAGGTTGATAGGAGTGTTTGTGACTTTGTGATCGTAAAAGGATTGTGAATGTGATTGGTGAGAGGAACTAGGTCTGCTTGAGGGAGGAACCTTAGGTCATATAGTGACTTCAAGATGTAAATATGCAAAGTGATCAGGAGGTGCAATAGTGGGAAGGTCTTGTGACCTTATGGAAGGATAAAAGGTTTCATTTGATTCTAGGTTATCAAGGAAATCATTGTAGAACTTCTTTATGCTAGCATCATATTCTACAATGATGTCTAATTCATGTGGAGGGAAATCATGAGGAGTTAAAGGAGCATGAGGTTGTTCAAGGTCATTAGGGTCACATCCAAAGGCACAATTGGACATGTCTACCAATGATTTTAATGAATTCCAAAAATTATTGAAAGAAAATGCTATGATGCAAATAAACTAAGATGCAATAAATGATGAAAAAAAGAGAATCTGTAAATGAAAATAGAATGCAAGAACATGAAACTGTAATGCAGAAAAATGCTAAAATGATTACAGAAATGTTGTTGAAAAAGTGCGGAAGGACTGATTCGCCCAAGGTGGCGAATGATTCCCAGTATAATGTTTTTGTGTGTTTTTTAGAATTTTTAAGATGATTGTAATGTTCTAAAGAATGAAATAAAATATTTTGAATGCAAATTTTTATTTTTTTCAATGAGATGCAATGCAAAAATGAAATCTAAATGAAGTTTTCACTAATGCAAGATAAAATGTCCTAGAATGCAAAAACAAAAGAATATACTAATTGAATTTTAATGAAAAATAAAATTAGGATGCAATATGTAAATGAAATAAGAAATGAAAAGTGTTCAAAAGTTGGGTTCACAAAAATGAACCGTTGATTTTTGGGTCCTATGGACAACTCTTGCTCTTCTAGGTTTTTTCACCTAAAAGGAGCGAGATAGGAGCAAAAATGCTAATGGTTCATTCAAATCATGCAATGTGTGATGTTGTATAACCTAAATGAAGCTAACTAAATGCAATTGACTGATTTAAATGAATGAAAAAGAATGAAAAAGTGAAATTTAAGCTATGTTTGAAAACACATTATGTAATGCAACAATGAACTAAATGAAGAAAATATGTAGAACATAAAGAAAAGGGATGAATATGAGTGCACCTGGGTGAAGTATGATGAATCTAGAATGTTGTGGATACTGGATAAAATCATTAATTTTTCATAGTGGGACTCATTCGCCCAGGCTGGCGAATTAGTCCTCCTTGTGAAAAACTATCAGAAGCAAATTTTTCCTATCAAGATCTGAAATCTAACAAAATTTAGATTTTCGGTCCTAAGGTGGGACTCATTCACCATAGGTGGTGAATTAGTCCTCTCCCAAATTTCTAAAAAAATAGGTGACAACTCTGTAACACTAGATTTGGAAATCACTATTTGTCGAGTTGTTGAAGTCAATTCTGCAGGAAATAGACAAAAAACCTTCTCCAAGCTTGAAATAGACTTGATTTGACTTGAAGTACCTAGTTGACTTGTTTACCAATCTTCAACACCAAAAATCTTGCTAAATTTTCACACAAAAGGCTGCAAACAAACATGAAATAGGGGAAAAATGGCTTAAGATTAGTGAATAGGGGTTTGCCTTGGTCAAACCCCACTTTTGGTAATCAAACCCTTAATGAAATAATGAAATACAAAGGAATGATAAACTATCATCATGAAAATACTATAAACTTGACAAACCCTTGATGATGCAAGTCTGAAGTAATGTCAATGGATGCTCCAAAGTGCTTGAAAAGATGTAAAATGCTTGAATTCTTGAAATGTGAGATGAAATGCTTGAATGGATGAGGAGATGTAAAATGAGGTGAAAATCACTTATTTATACACACTTGTGCCTTAGTTACCTATTCATACCTCATCACATGCTGACATCAAGTGTTTTTGAATAAAATACTAAAAGGAAATTTAAAATATTTTGAATTTAGGGCCAAGGGGGACTCATTCACCACCCATGGCAAATGGGTCTCACCTAGGACCTAAAAATGAGTGTCGGGAAACATGTTGCATTTAATGTTGTTTGTTAGGATACTACTAAAAAATACACTTAATTAAGCATATGAGAGCAAAAAGGGGTCCAACAAAGCATGTGAAAGGGGTAAATAGTGAAAATATGCCTGGAAAAGCATGAAAGCTTGTTACATGACTTTACAACACTTCAAAATAAGACTTTTTGATGAATAAAAAGGTTATTTTTAGGTGAATTGTAATTAATAGTCTAGAAGAATGTAGAAATGTCTTACAACACCTTCACAAGACACCGTTCTTTGAGTTTTAGTACCTAAATAAGCATGTTCAAGCCATGTTGCAACATAAAATCAAAGCAAAATAGTTCCAACACCATGAAATAAGACCTAAAAGGCCATGAAAATGACGAGGGGCCATTTTTTTATGGCACAAGAATCAAGCTATAGAGATTAAGTCCTAATCCAAAATCTACTAGGATGTGCTTGATTATGATTTTATGGATATTTTCTTGAAGGTATAGTGAATTATTACGAGATGGGTTGATGGAAGGAACATCTTTAAAGGAAAAAGTGAGGAATTGAGGAGATGATAAGTGTCCTATCATGGATTGAAATTGAGGTAGATTAATG